>JAQQZX010000033.1:28303467-28312747 GCA_030068355.1 Notoglanidium maculatum | reverse complement strand
CTCTGTGCCGGTCAGTCGCAGTGTAAGGAGGCGTGGGCTCTGTGCCTGTCAGTCTCAGTGAAAGGAGGCGTGGCCTCTGTGCCTGTCAGTCTCAGGGAAAGGAGGCGGGGCCTCTGGGCCTGCAAGTCTCAATGAAGGAGGCGTGGCCTCTGTGCCTGTCAGTCTCAGTGAAGGAGGCGTGGCCTCTGTGCCTGCCAGTCTCAGTGAAGGAGGCGTGGCCTCTGTGCCTGCCAGTCTCGGTGAAGGAGGCGTGGCCTCTGTGCCTGTCAGTCTCGGTGAAGGAGGCGTGGCCTCTGTGCCTGTCAGTCTCGGTGAAGGAGGCGTGGCCTTTGTGCTTGTCAGTCTCGGTGAAGGAGGCGTGGCCTCTGTGCCTGTCAGTCTCGGTGAAGGAGGCGTGGCCTATGTGCCTGTCAGTCTCAGTGAAGGAGGAGTGGCCTCTGTGCCTGTCAGTCTCAGTGAAGGAGGCGTGGCCTCTGTGCCTGTGAATTTCAGTGAAAGAGGTGTGGCCTCTGTGTCTGTCGGTCCCAGACTAGCAGAGCAGGGGGTGTGGCCTTCTAGTCCTCAAAGCTAATGTTTTTGTCTATTAAGATCATACTATATGTTAGCTAAAATCTGGAATTTACTGCATTACTTTTCAAATTTAAATCTATGCATACATCATATTATCTTGGAGAGAGATACACACTCCTCAAAACCACTACTCAATCTTACAGCATCTACACCTTATAAGAACACTCACAGTAAAGCTCTGGGCCTTTTAACCTCAAGCACCTCAGCTCAGAAAAATGCAGCTGTCTCCTTTTTGCCCTGCTAATCTGAGCTGTGAGCCAGGTTAAAGGCCAGATGCTAATAAAAGCCTGGAAACACCACTAAGGCCTTTCATGCTTCATTCATCAGACCCAAAAAAGACAAGCCAGTGTGGAGTGAGTGATCACCCTCAGCCTCACTGCATCTCCGGCAGGCAGACATGCAGTCATATAAACTCTTACACACACCGTGCAGAATAAAGGAGCCTTGAGGAGCATCAGCAAGCGCAGAGACGGCATTTTAACCTCACACACTCGGCCTTTGTGAGTGTGATTCACAGTTCCCTCAGACTGAACTATAAAGTTCTGTGTCATACTCTCTCAAAGACTATACTATTATAACAAATACACCTCTCTCACACACACACACACACACACACACACACTTAATTTAGACAGTTCAGACTAGTGCCAACACTACAAGACTGTACCATTATATACCACACTGGGGAGAAACATCATATTGCAATACCATCATGTCATTTACACAAAGAAATATAGGCAAAACTAAACATGTTAGCTATTCACTGCTAAAATGTGTTAATCCAGTTCCTTTATTTTCATTCAATGTGTTATTTCTAAATTCATGGTCATGTCACACTGTGTTAGTAGCTACAGCACAAATCTGTCAATATTTCACCATTTGTAAGCTATTATGATTCATAATCAATCTGCACAAGTCATCAATCTGTTAACATAGCACACTTTTATGTTAAGTGACACCTGAAGCTCCAGGTTTGTACCTATTTTTCTGTAAAGGTTTAGATTTTGTTGTTCGGACTTAAATGTAGGCACTTTCAGAAAAAGAGACACTAAACGGTATTTTTCCTTGTCACTTATCTTTTCTACCTTCAAGCTGCATCTTTCAGCTGGAAATGTGAATATAATGCACCTTTAAGAATGATTTATGGTACATAATTGGTCCATAATTACCTTTTAGAGTAAAGCTTTAAAGGTATACTGCACGCACCTTTCTAGGTAAAAGGTGCACATTAAAGGTACCAAATGTGACTATATATGACTGATATATTAATCAAATTAATCTTAATAAAGTCATCATTCACAACCCTACTAATACTAATTACCTCTTTTAAGTGATCAGTGATGTAAAAGCAATGCTGTTATTTGACAGAAATAAGCTGATGGTTTGTTTGCATTTCTACAGTTCGTGCAATCATGAGTTTTTACTGCGTTATTGAAAAATACATCCTGCGACGAGCGCTAATAAAAGCGCTCCACTGGGGCAGGATTCACGGCGCTCCCCGCTCGTAGGAGGAGCAGCAGCCAGCACACCACACCACACAGGATCGTTTAGAAATACTCCATAGCCACCAAGTTCTTGTTTTATTGCAAATAATCCGAATTTAATCTAATAAATTTCCACAAATGTAAAGTGTAAGTGCAGACAGTGTCTCTTTCATGTACAGAGCCATTTAAATACATGGTAAAGTCTGGGAATGGGAACGAGAGATTAAGGAGTGCATAATGTCTGTACATCAGAAATGTGTACGCTCCACAGTGACCTTGTTTCCACGTGCAAAAGCTGAGAAAAAGAGGAGAAATAGTTTTTGGGCTAGTTTCAGGGCTTTTGTGAGGTTTTTGATGTAGCTAGGCTGGGAATCCTGGCAAACACACCTGCTGTACCTGCGCATGAATGAAATATCACATCGATTACTGGGATACTCTAAAAATGTACTAGATGGAAACTCTCAGAAGTAAACTGACGTCGTCTTTGTCCCAACATGTTTTGTCTCGTTATACTTTTAAAAATAATAGAAGGCACATAATTGGACATGACAGACACCTTTCCAGGTAAAAGATACACACTAAAGAAACGTGTTGATTCAACCTGAGCAACCTGTGTGTGTGTGTGGGTGTGTGTGTGTGCATGTCATTTGGAAATAAATCAAAGTTACAAGGCCTGTCTGAGATCAACACACACACACACACACACACCAATATCTTCACTCTTATCATATCACACTAGCTGGGAGGTGCTAAAAAAGGAAGGGGAGGGAAAGGAGTGAGCGAGGGACAGAGGGAGGGGTCATCATTCCTACTTCACTACTTCAGAAATCATCTCATCAAGATTTTGATCATCATGTTAAACAGGAAATCATAAAAGCAGCACGTGTCCTAAACACGCACAACTGGCCAGCTTTGAGCTGAACGTGTCAGTGTTGTGGATTTGGGTCGATGCGTTGGAGTGGAAACACGCAGACCTTTTCACCTGCAGCTCCCTGAGACTCCACTAATGTATTCAGTCAGAGACTCCTTCCCTCCCTCCCTCCTTCATTCCCTCACTCACCCCCTCTCTCCCTCGCTCCCTACCCCCCTCTTTGACACACGCTTGCCGTTTAAACAAGACGGCATTTATGCCACTGAGCAAACTCTGAAAAAAATGAAAGCGTCCCTCTTTTCCCCCCCACCTGCGGTCCAATGGTCCCTGCTGGCGCGCCGCTCTCGCTGCTCCTTACAGTCCTGAATCATTTCTGTATGACACGGACATACGAGATGCTATTAGAGGACATCAGAAAGGACGGGCAGAGCTGCCAAAAGCAGCAAAGAGTTGAGGGGAGATGGGTGAAATGTGAGCATTGTTCAGAGGAATGCACACGTCGAGTCGGTTCGAGCCCCGGGGGCCGAGGGAAAAGCGTGTCTGTACGCAGCAAACCTGCAGAAATACCTTCACACATGTAATCAGACGTGAGACAGACGTGAGGCAGACGTGAGGCTCGGGGCGCTAATCAATTAAAAGTTATCATGAGGTGTGAAAGATGTGACGATGTGATTGACGATATCGATATTGCAATAAATTCTCATGATATGTAAATTCCTTATTAGGAGTATCATCGACTTCTCGACACAAACGACTCTAGCTGATGAGACGGTAATGTTTATGATCACAGCACAAGCAAACATCACAACATGATAACTGATAACGCTAAAGTCTCTTCGCTTTGTTCTCGCGTGTCGGACGTGTTGCCTGTCCCTGCTAAGGCCCGAATGTGCGTTTCCCTTTGAACCAAAATAATAGGGATGAGCACAGAGGACCATCATCAGGTAACGGTGGGGAAACACAGGACAACACAGCCTTGTCTCAACACTCACGCACACACACACACACACACACACACACACACACTTCAGAGAGAGAGGAACACAAGTTTGCCCAAAGCTCCTGGATGGCCTCGGGTGATGACTGGGTGCGTGTGGAGGTATGGGTGCTGTACCACTCAGAGCTCGTGTAAATGATCTAATTTAATCTAATCTGATCTCCACACACACTTCAAGGGCTCGCTTCTCTGGATCTTCTCCACATTAGGATTCGCACAGCATCCCTCAAAGTGATCCGGCTTCATTCATGTTCCAAATCCTTAATTGCTACGCTGGTGCTTTATTGAGGCACGCCCATAATGAGCAGCCTGCGAGAGCTTCAATTACAATGCAGGATCATTTGATCTCTCATTAATATAAGACACAAGGCTCTTAGAGCCCACTAATTGCAGGGAACCCTGTCCAGACCCTGTTCCAGATTTAGATCAGGAATCTGAGCTTCTCTCTCTCTCTCTCTCTCTCTCTCTCTCTCGCTCTCTGTCTGCAGTCAGCTGGTGGGATTGTTGCCGGACGACACGCTGAAAAATTCTTCCCCCTAGTGCGAGACAGGGATCTGAAAGCCTTGAGGAATTTCTCCCCATGTCCACACACACCTAATGGACCACTCGCTCAAACAAAGAGCCTTTTTTTAAGTTTGGCCTCAGCGTAAATCTTAAAAAGTCGTCTCAAAGGATGCCTTCGGAGCGCATTCCTGCTCCCTCGCCTCACTACCATCCTAGAGGACTGAGGTTTCGTGCACTTGACTAAACTCAATCACCTTCTTCGAAGGAGTTCACACACACACACAGTATATAAAGTATACAGTATATAAAGCTGTGCCATGTGGAGGCTTTCTCTGAATTTATTTTTCAGTAAAATGATTCACATTTACATACCTCAGGAATATTTTTGCGCCACGTGAACATTTTCTGTCTTTGATAATATAATATGCCATGTGTGATAGGTTTAAATCCAGCTGTGCAACAGTCCTAATGTCCCAAAGTGCTTTACAATGAGGGATTGCACACACTCCTTGCTTCTTCACTGACATTCACTGACGTTAGCCTACACTGATCATTCACACTATGGCTAAATAAAAAAATGTGAATTTGAGCACAGTAATGGGTTCTTGAGGAACCAGTGAATATTCTATTCAATTTCTAAACTAAAAAAAAAGGATGGGGGGGTCAAGAAGCAAGCCTGAAGGATGCGTGATGAAGAATCCTTAGGGTGTCTCTTCTGAGTGTGTATGATGCATGGCGCGGGATGTTAGAGGTGATCTGAAGGTGCTGCAGATGGCAAAAATGTACCTATTTATCTGTCTATTTCCATCTATAAAATGTGTGGAGATGTTTACCTGCTCGGACACGCGGAGCCTGGAGCGCGAGGATGAAGGACGAGGCGATGACGATGAGGAGAGGTCTAGTCGGGATGTCCAGAAGCCACCTTTTCGTCCTCCACCTGGTGGACCACCGCTGGGTCTCCATGGTGGACGGAGAAGCGAGATGCCGGACGAACCTCGGCAAAGTGTACGGCTTCGCAAAAACCGTTTCCAACTAAAAACACACACCACGCGCGCGCGCACACACACACACACGCGCGCGCGCACACACACACTCACACACCACCAAACTCACACACACACACACACACACACCAAACACACTCCACAATCCCTCCAGAAAGCTCTCGAGCTCTACAGAGCCATAAAGGAGTAGAGTTTTTCAGCTGGATCGCTTCACTGCCGACCGGCTCGCGCGCTCTTTTCCAAACTCCACAACTTCCAAGGCGCTTTCCACGCGCGTGTGTGCGTGTGCGTGCGCGCGCGTGCGTCCCCGCAACTTTTCGGCCAGCCTACAGAGCTGACGGGATTCGGGGCTTTAATCAGGACTCACGGAGGCGCATCCGATCTCTACCCCCCCCCGCTTCTTCACACACACACACACACACACACACACACACACACACACACACACCGACAGGTGGGCCGGCCGAGTCCGAGAACACCTACCATTACGCAGAAAAAAATGACAAGGGAGGGAAGAAACAGCTCTGATTAACAAGTCGGGGGGCAGGAGGGAGACTCCGGCCCGGGGATCCACCCCTGAGCCCCTAAACACCCTGCCTCCACCTCCACGCACCGCGCGCATCCACGACTCACTCCACTGAACCGACTCGTTTAAAAGAACTCAGAAACCCAAATAGGACTATTCGGGTCACTCCACTAAATCGACTCTTAACAAAGTCCAGAAAGCCTGAAGCGAACCATGTAGAAATCATATAACTGTGTAAAACCGAAAACTCGAATCAAAATAAACGGATTCGTGTCACTGTACTGAATCGATGATTTAACCAAGAACCCCGCCATCCTGAATCGAATCGATTATTTTATATCATCCTGAATCGAATGTTTTAAAAGAACCCACAAACCTTAAACCGTATCTATTCTTATAATGAAGCTAAGTGGATTCGTGTCACCCTACTGACGGGATATCTTTAGAAAAACTTAGAAAAGCCTAACGAAATGATTTCTTTTAAAGGAATTCCAAAAACTCGAATGAGCTAAGTGAATCTCTGAATCAATTCTCTTTCAAAAATAACTCGAAAGCCTGGATTAAATCGATTCTTCTAAAGGAACTCTCAAATCTTGAATCGAATCAATCCTTTTAAATGAATTCGGACAACTTTCATCAAACTAAGTCGATTCATTTCACTCCACTGACCCGATTTCATTTAAAAGAACCCCAGACCCCTGAACCGCACTAGAACCCATTCTTTTAAAGGAATTCTGAAAACCTGAATCAAACTAAGTGGACTGGAATAGTAACTCTGCTGAAGTGATTCTTTAAAAAGGACCCCAAAATTCTGCATTGATTCAATTCTTTTAAAGGAATTTCAAAAACTCGAATCAAACCATGTAAAGACAGGGCAAAAACCTTAAATAAATGAATCTGATTCATTTCAACCTGCTCTGCTAAAGCGATTCTTTTAAAAAGAACTCAGAAAACCCAACTTTAATTACGTCAAACTGTGAACTGATTCATCTAGAAGTAACATCCACCCCATTTAGAGCACCACTGTGCTTTTATCTGATATTTGTGGCTTTCCTAAAATAAGACAAACAAAGTGAGAAAGTGTGCAAGTGATCACGCAAAACTCCAAACAAACAAACAAAAATGCATCAAACTCAAACTAAAGACAACCCCAAAGCAAAACAAACATTTTTCTCTTTCTTTCTTTCTTTCTTTCTTTCTTAAGCCGTATTTAAAGAACACAGTTACCTATTACATAAAACGAAAGCAATTTTTGTTGCAGACAAAACTTGCATACTGTAAAACACTTCTTTGGTTGCGAGCTGAGATCAGCAGTCTAATGGACATTATCGACGGCCGATTGAATGCTACTGCGACCAAAGGTAACCTGACCAGCAACAACGCATCTGTCTCTGAATTAAAACTTGTAGTGTGAACGCTACCACGACGCTCATCTTCAATCCACTAATCAGTGGACGGCAAACTATCAGGACAGCTACAAAATATAGCAGATAAACAACACGTGGTCAACACAAGCCGAGAGCCGAGAGCTGATTTCCGGATGATTGATGACGTAAACAGAACGTAGTCATTTTCTGTAAGTGCAGGTCTATTGTTAGAGGAACTGCAGTGTATAATCTGAGACGGAGAACGTTATCAGACAGTCTGTTATAGAATTCAGAAAAAAGTTTATAGGAATCTCGTACTTGCCGTGGTGAGTAATTGTCTTAAACGCGTGCTGAAAACACACACTGTAAACTGACTTAACACACAAAAATCACACAACACAGCAATACAGTCCCAACACCTCTCCAACAAGCGCAGCGTGTGCTCAAAGATAAGTTCATTTATATCGCACTACGGTGATTCAGAGTGCTTTACAGACGTGAAAACCTCAGTAGTGTCTGTTTTTCCCAACTGAATGTGTTCAATTGGTGTGTGTTGGATGGTGAAATGTCACACTACTGTCAACAAACGTCCTCGGGTATGGCTGAGTCCTGGACCAGCTTTCATTAATATCTGATGTTTAGTTATAAGTTATCTTCTGAACAAGATGAAGATTATTTGTTCATTCCTGAATTATTAATAGAATAACAAAATTGTAAAAAGGCAGTAAGTGTCAGGATTTTAAGTTTAAGTAGACATGTGCATTTCCTGAAGAAAATATGTGTCATTGCTCTGCTGCAGCACAAATGTGTTGTTGCTAGGTGTTGCTAGGTGTTGCTAGGTGTTGCTAGGGTATTGCTGAGGTGACGGTGGTGGTTGCTAGGGTTTTGCTAGGTGGTTGCTAGGGTTTTGCTAAGGTGTTAGTGGTGGTTGCTAGGGTGTTGCTAAGGTGTTGGTGGTGGTTGCTAGGGTGTTGCTAAGGTGATGGTGGTAGTTGCTAGGGTGTTGCTAGGTGTTTACTAGGGTGTTGCTTGGTGGTTGTGAAGGTGTTTCCAAGTGGTTGCTAGGGTGTTGCTAGGTGGTTGCTAGGGTGTTGCTTGGTGGTTGTGAAGGTGTTTCCAAGTGGTTGCTAGGGTGTTGCTAGGTGGTTCCTAGGCTAAGGTGTTGCAATGTGGTTGCCAGGGTGTTGCTAAGTGGTTTCTAGGGTATTGCTGAGGTGACGGTTGTGGTTGCTAGGGTTTTCCTAGGTGGTTGCTAGTGTGTTGCTAGGTGGTTGCTAGGGTGTTGCTAGGTGTTTACTAGTGTGTTGCTAAGGTGTTGGTGGTGGTTGCTAGGGTTTTGCTAGGTGGTTGCTAGGGTGTTGCTAGGTGTTTACTAGGGTGTTGCTAAGATGTTGCTAGGTGGTTGCTAGGGTGTTGCTTGGTGGTTGTGAAGGTGTTGCCAAGTGGTTGCTAGGGTGTTGCTAGGTGGTTCCTAGGCTAGGGTGTTGCTAAGGTGCTTATATTAGTAGTTTAAAAATGCCTGACTACAGCCCTGTATGACTGCATCATTTGTATGACAAAATAACACCACATGAAAACTCTTGATAAAAATAATCATGAATTAATACACCAGTATCATCGTTTATGCTCCCATTTCCTCTTAAGCATCCTCCAGCTCTCGGTTCTGAGCCGACTTTCAGACTGACACACGCTGTCACTGCGAGCAATAAGGGCCGCCCCTTTGTGTATTCGGTTAATGTTTCACTGTGGTGTTTTCTGACAGAGTAACTCCTGATTTCATGACTTTCTGCTCTGAGTAAAGCTCTCAGCTCAGACATGCAGCTGTGTGACATGTAACAGCTGGTGTGGATTATACCATCAAAAACCCCTAAATTCTTATTCTTATTACAGACTTTTAATGAACTTGGTACGTGAGATGTTGGTTCGATGCCGACACTAACCGAATTTTGTAATTTTT
>JAQQZX010000033.1:28254716-28271185 GCA_030068355.1 Notoglanidium maculatum | reverse complement strand
GAGAGAGAGACGGGGGGGGAGAGAGAGAGAGACGGGGGGAGAGAGAGAGAGAGCGAGAGAGAGAGAGACGGGGGGAGAGAGAGAGAGGGAGAGTGAGAGAGAGAGAGACGGGGGGAGAGAGAGAGAGGGAGAGTGAGAGAGAGAGAGAGACGGGGGGAGAGAGAGACGGGGGGAGAGAGAGAGGGAGAGAGAGAGAGAGAGAGACGGAGGGAGGGAGAGGAGGGGAAAGGTTAAAGGGGGTCTGAGGTGTGTGTGTGTGTGTGTGTGTGTGTGTGTGTGTGTGTGTGTGTGTGTCTGTCTGTCTGTCTGTCTGTATCATCAGCGGGGGTTAGAATTCAAGCTACGCATGCTGTTAAGCTCACTAGTCATACAGAACGGCTTGAAAGTATTGGCACCCACGGATGTGTTTGGGCGTGTGCTCTGCTGTTAAGTGGACGTTTGCTTCTCTTGACTCTCAGTACCTTTTGTGAATGCCATCTAATTGAATGTTGCTGCGGGCCGTGTGTGTGTGTGTGTGTGTGTGTGTGTGTGTGTGTGAGCTCCTGGCTGTCAGCAGCAGCTTTGTGTGTGTGTGTGTGTCACTGACAGGCCTTCTGCTCGTGCCATTTGGTGGCACCAGGTGGTATTTGATAAAGAGGCTCAGGGCGAAGGTATAATTTGCGTACGAGTCGCCGTCACTTCGCCTTCGATCACACTCCCAGCTGACAACCTCACTCGCGTGTTTATTTATTATTTATTTATTCACCCTTTTGCTGTGGTTTTGTCGATACTTAGCGCAGTGGTGTGTTTTCCGTTTCTTCCTGCGAGTGTGTGCGGATTAAAAATCCAACATGATGAATAGTGATGGAGAACCCGTGGAGCTCCGTGTTACACCTACCTCGAGTCCAGAAATACTCCTTTCTGATTGGCTGGTGGAAATTTTAAACAGTTCCAATGTGATGTACCCATGGCAACGGTCATAACATGCTATGCTATCTATACCTAACTTGGTATTAACGTTTCAGAAAAACAAGGCATGAATTTGTGCAGAATAAAAGTATTGGCACCCTTTATGGAAATAATTTGTTTATTAACAAACCAAAAAACATTTTTATGACTAAAAGTACCATGAAAAACCAAAAAAAAGGTCACTGTATTTTCTTAAGAAATTTTTCAGCTGGTTTCAAAATTATTGGCACCCACTCTTGCCGTAATGTCTTGTAGAGGATCTTGAACCCTGCTCCACGCATAACTCCAGCTCCGTTCCTGTGCTTGTAGATGTCCTGTTTAATTCTAACCACAGCTTTTCAACAAATCCAGAGGCTGAGATGGACGATGCATGTTGTAACCTTCTGGCAGAGGTGGCCAGGTCTTGGGTTAAAAATAACCTGGTGCTTAGGAGAACATAGCTGTACGTACATATTAGAAAATAACGATGCGGCAAGCAGCAAAGCAGCAGGTTTGCAAGTTAGGCAGGACTGACTGAGGTGACCAATCCAAACGTTTGGATGGAGCGATTCCTCCGATCAGTCGTCACGCCGTAACCTCCAGGCAGAGGTGATCAGGTTTCTTCACAAGATGGCTCCAAAGCAGAAGTGATCCACTTTTTGAAATCCAGTCCACGTTTTTAACCAAACATGATGATAATGGTGAGCACAAGTGTTTCTGGTTTTCCTCATCTCATTGATCGTAACTCCACCGAGGTGTGATGGTGAAGTTCAGGAGCTGCATGCTGTAGGAGAACCCTCTCCTGTGGGTTCTCCTACAGACCCTTCTAGCCTGCTAAGTTCATGTCTGAGTGTTTGGATATATTTTGAAGTTGGTTATATTTTCGGACCCGTCCCTCACCTCCTCACCTCTCTCCCTCTTCCTGTCTGGCGGCATCACGCGCACTGATCATACCTCTCGCCTCCGCAGGTTAAAATTCCAAGCAAATCCGACACTGAAATATTTATACCCTCCTCCTTCGAGTTCCATCCTGACGAACATCACACACACACTCCTGAGTGTGCCCAGGTTCTACGTTCAGGTAAGTGTGTGAGCTGCTGCTGCTGCTTATGTATATGAAATGCACACACACACACACACACACACACACACACACACACTTCACCACATACTTCAGCTCCTTTTTTGTCAAGAATACATAATGGGTTTAGTGGATTTTAAAAAACATGTGGGTTAGTCAAAGAAATTCCGTCATTTTTAAAAAAAATGTACTATCCGTAGTATCGTCTGTTCTTCCAAAATGTAAATGCGTTAATTTTGCATGTAAATAGAAAACCGTACACTTTACCATCATGCATTACTTGTTTAATAAACCCATTTTCTTGAGTAATATTAACGTTACGCTGGTGCTTAGTAACACTACTACATTGAGCATGTTTAGTGTAAGAGTGCTCTGTTTAGTACTGTTATTTTCTGGAGACAGAGTTGAGTAACGTTACCCTGCCGAGCGCGCTTAGGTATGTCTGAGCTGAGCGTGTTTAATAAAGTTGCTCTGGTGAGCATGTTGAGTAACATTACTCTGGCGAGCGAGTTTAGTGATGTTATTCTCGTGAAAATGTTTTGAGTAACTTCACTCGGTGTTGAGTAACTTTGCTCAGGTGAGTGTGTTTAGTAACGTTACTTCAGTGAGCACATTTCGTTGAGCAGGTTTGCTAGTTCTAGCTGTATAAGCCTAACGACAGAGCGTACAAAAGCACTTTCTGTTTCTAGACATTTGAGCGCTGAGTGGAAAGCATTAGTATACACCAGTATGAGGTTTACGTTAGCATACTCGCGCAGATCGCAGAAGATGGGTCTGGGGCGTACCTGTAGAGGTGCCAATACCTACCGTTTGGTGGTGGCATCTACTTACTATTTCTGGCCTGTTGCTACGGAGATGCACGAGACATCTGAAATCAGTGGCTAAAAATTCAAACGTAGATAAAGTTGATCCTCTGGAGAAGCGTTTAAACGTTGGGCTTTATTGGGGAATGTTTTTTCTCTACATGCCTGCTAGACTTTTGTTATTCGCAACGTCGGCACGTCCGTATCCACCAATACCATGAGCGGTTTTCCGTTTTGAGGTAGTCATTAGTGTGTGAGCTGTTAAACAATAAGAAGATTATTGTAGAGAATAACAACACATTTAAAATTAAAGTGAGTGTTATATTATAGTGTGATGAAGTAAGTTTTGCTCAGTAATAGTTGTGCAGTTCCCTGTCTGTCCTCATGGGGATGCTGTTGCACTTCTGTGTTCTGAGGCATGCGGGGAAACGCAGTCTCACACCGCAATCTTGGCTGCATATGGAGCTCGGGTCCCAATTATTGTCTGTGAGACGCATAACAGCAGGTGTATGAAGGCAGATTACAACCACACACACACACACACACACACACACAGGGCATGTCTACTGCTCTTTTCTCAGGCTGATACTTTGAACTTGTTTCTCTGCAGGTTCTGCACCTGATGAATAAGCTGAATCTGCCGTGTCCGTTCGGACCTGTACCCACCCCTCCTCCTGCAGTAAGCTTGCAGGCACACACATTATAAACAGCTAAAGACATGCATGTGTGTACTCGCACTAGGATCGACTGGCCCAAACTGCCCCCGGGAGCAGTTGTCCTCCTCCCGTTTCCCCTGCTGGTCTGCACCCGCACTGCGCTCCACGACCCACTCCGGGGTGCTAATGTCCTCATGATGCAACTTTCTGTATCAAAGAGAAGCGCTCTCGCTTCGCATGATCTGGCGTGAGATCACTGTCTTTTATATGAGCGCACAGATGCGGTGTTAAACACCGATCACACCGTGCACCAACCCAACCCAGCCGCTCCCGGGGGCACCTCTTCCAAATTTATCCAATAATCCAAATATGAAATAATCCCAGTCAGTTCAATTAATCACAAGTGCAGATAATGTGTCGGACAAAAATAATCCCGATCAGATTAAATAATCCTCATCATTTGAACTGTTTCCAGGTATAGCTCAAATAATGAGCAAAAAAATAATCCCCATCATTTTGAGTGACTCCAATCAGATTAAACAACCCCAATCAACTCGGATCGTTCCAGACATCTGAAATAATTCCTAATTATCTGAAATAATCCTAATCTCATTATTTTGAGTAATCCCAATCAGCTCAAATAACCTCAGTGGTGTTCAGACAGCCCAGTTAATCAATTAATCCCAGTCAGATGAAATTGTAAGTCATCTGAAACAATACCAATCGGCTCAGATAATCCAGATTATTTAATATAATCCCAAACAACTCAAGTAATCTCATAGGGCAAATAATCCCAATACTTTGAAATAATCCCAGTCAGATTAAAGATCTAAATCATGTGGTACAATCCCAGTACTCTGAAGTAATCCTAATCTGATCCCAGTCAAAAGAATCAATTATAATTATTTAGATTAAAATAATAAAATAAAAAATTCCAGTTAACAGATTTTAACCTCCTTTTAACCTGGTAGAAATTTTACTCGGTCAGTTTGTGTTCTCGCAGGAGGTGTGTAACTGAATGTTGAACCGACCTCCACACACGTTCATGTGGTTTATTAAAAACTTCCTAAAGCCCAACACCGAAGTGTTTCTAGTCTGATGATCAGTTAATATCGGAGAGGGAAAGGGATAAAATGTCTGCGTTGTTGTTTCAGTATACAATGGCTCAAGGCCTGCTGCCCCCTATGGTGCCCCCGCCCCCTGTGTTCCCCCCGGAGAACCCCCCACTGCCTGAGGGCACCAGTGATGAGGAGTCGGAGTACGAGAGCGGAGACGACGAAGATAAAGAAAGGTCTGGCAAACAGTTCTACTAGTGGAACATTCTGATTTACGCATTAATAACTCTGTTGTGAAACAGTCAGCTATCGATGCAGCTACACTGTGTAAAGTGGGCGGGGCTAACTGGGGCTGAATCTTTTCTTACATTAGTAAATCACACGGCTCCGGTCACTCACCCCGCCCACACAGCTTTTCATCAAAACTGAGGGGGGTGGGGGTGTGTGTGGGTGGGGGTGTAAGGGTAGCATTCATGAACATGTGAGTTTGGTGTTTGATGCATGTGGTCTCTGCAGGATGATCAGGCTGATGGGGCTCGTTAATCAGCCATGCAAACGACCTCTGAGAACAAAGATGGCTGCCAAGAGGAAGAAACCCAAACTGAAGGATCTCCTGTTTACCCCCAAACCCGAACCGCACAGGTACCAACCCCCCCCCCCACCCACACACACTCGAACCGCACAGGTACCACACTCCCCCACACCCTTACCACACAGGTACCACCCCCCCCCACCCACACACACCCTTATCGCACAGGTACCACCCCCAAACCTTACCGTACAGGCATCACCTGGTGCAGGCTCCAGGGCTGAACCATCACCTGAGACAGCTGTGAGATTACTTGAAGTGCCTAAATGTGAAAATAAGTGTAATGTTCTCTGCGCTAGTGCTCCAGGTCCCGCTCTGAGGCCCTCCGACGTGTTCGAGCCGCTGCCCCATCTCGGCCCCAAGAAGATCGAGTTCCACATCCCGGCTGAGACGAGTGTGAGAGCGCAGGAGGAGGAGGAGGAGGAAGAGGAGGAGGAGGAGGAGGAGACTCATGAGGAAGCAGCAGGTGATACACAGCGCACTTCACAGGATGTTACAGTTGTAATTAATGTAGTTCAGATTATTATATTCTCTTCATCTAGGTAGCTCCGCCCCCTTTTATCATATTCTACAGTAAATGACTTTAGTTCTATCGTCTTTAGGGTTTTTTCCTATAATTTATTGAAAATTAAACTGTTAAATACTTTCCGTTGTTGTAATTTTTTCCCACTTTTGTGGGGAAAAATTTTTGAATAAATTTTTTCTGAACTTGTTCCGTATTGTTTTTGTTTCCGCAATTGTTTAAAAATAGTTTTGTTTTCATTCTTTTTTAAAAAAATTGCAGTTTTATAAAATTTACTGAAATATAATGCTTCAGAAGTGTGTGCGTGCGTGCGTGCGTGTGCGTGCGTGTGCGTGCGTTGCAGTGTATCGTCTGATTATTGGACCGTGTCAGTGTGTTGACTGAGCTGTGGGAAAGAAAGCTGTGTGTGTTTGGTGTTGAAGACATTTTTAACTGAACACACACACACACACACAGAGGATAAAGCAAGTCAGGGAGTTGTTTCTGTTCTTCTTGTTTTGGACAGATAAACAGCAGTGTTTGAGAAGAAGAGGATAAGGCTCAGGATAATTTGGATCGAGAGAGAGAAAGAAAAGCTTCATGCAATTCTCTGAGGAGGAATTTATCACTGCAGACTTTGGCTTTTTGTGCGCGCACACACACACACACACACACACACACACAGGGAGAGGGAGTAGATTTGTATGACAAGTTTCTCAGGGATTTGTACCGGGCCGCTGCTCTTCATAATTTCTCATCGTCTTTTTTTTCTTAGAGCATGTGACAGCGAACATCACACAGCACGACCTCTCTCTCTCTCGTGCGCGCACACACACACACACACACACACACATACACACACACACACACACACACACACACAAAAGAGGTTTAACTGGAGTGAAAGCCGCTTGTTTTACTGGCCTGTCTCCTTCGCTTGTTGTTTTCTCAGACGTGTTAGGATAACAGTGTAAATATTCATCAGCTCACATCACCATAAGGGTGTGAATATTTACGATACGACTGCACACACACTGAGAACACTGTGTATCTACACATCTGTGTGTGTAAAGTCTGATTCTACACTGCTCCCCTCTTCTATTACCACTGTTATTACTACTTCTTGTTATTATTATTATTATTAGTTGGCAGGTGAAGGAGGCGTGGCCTCGGTGTTGGTTAGGTCAGGTTTAGTGCACTATGTAAGGAACGACTTCAGACTTCCAAGTATTTCCTACTATTTTCCTCAGTTTTTTATAACATCCTCTTTTAATTTTATTTATTTATTTTTATACATGTTTTTAAAATGACTTTTCACTTTATACTTCCCATCTTACCGTACTCTATTTTTCTACATTACTACGTCTTTGATGAGTGGAGAATATATCTAACCTGTTACACCAGGTTTGAGTTTCTGGGTCTCAATGAAGGAGACCCTCAGTCTCTATTTCGATGAAGGAGGCGTGGCCTCTGGGGCTGTTTCAGTGAAGGAGGTGTGGCAAAAGAGGCGTGGCCTCTGTTTTTGGTAGCTGTCTGATTTTTACCTCTAACACCAGGTGTAATTGGCATTTAGGATCAGTCACTGTTGATGCTTCGAGTCATAATTGCTTCTCTCTCTCCCCACACACCTACACAGACTCGGTGGAACAGGAAGCAGGAGGCTCGGGATTTGGGAAGCTGTATCCCAGCACACAGAGCTGCAGGGAAGAGGAGAGTGGAGAGGAAGAGGACGAAATCCCCGCCGGGTTCGTCTCCAGGAGAGAGCTTGAGAGAGGCCGCCTGTCCAGAGATGGTACGACAACCTCTCACACACTCGTCCTCGAGTGCAAGCTAACACACACACTGTAATAGTATAAAGCCGTATGTGGTGTGCACAATAAAGATGAAATGAATCATTTAATATAAACCATGAGCTTGACGGCAGGGTCCGTCTCCACACCTGCGCTGTTTACACACACATTTGCTGTTCTGTGTTGGAAGTTGTGTAATTGTGTGTCTGTGTGTCAGAGATGAAGAAGCTGTCCGTGTTTAAGAACTACGAACCCGGAGAACCAACGTGCAGGCTTTATGTGAAGAACATCGCCAAGCAAGTGGAAGAAAAAGTGAGTAGCGTATCGAAACTCTGCGCTGTAGGAAGCCGAACAGAGCACCGCTGAGGCCTGGACTCTGATCAGTCAGAAGTTTTGATGAACTTTTTTTATAACTGCCGCTGCACATCACAGGTTTGTGTTAACGCAAATGGATAAAGAACGTGTGCAGTATGTGAAATGGTGACGTGTCTGTAAGGAGGAATGTGTGTATGATGTGCGGAAGGCGTCTGCAGTGTGAACGCTGTGGAACGGTCAGAGGTAGAGCTGCAACTGTACGTTTTCAGCACAGAGGAGTTGGTTTGTTCATTTTCTTGGTACTCACTACCCTGTAGAAAGTCAGGAGTGTGTTTGGGTCAAACGCAGCCCACGATGATGATGGTGGTGATTACAGCATTGGAGTGTATTTCTTTTTTCCTCAGGACCTGAAGTATATCTACAGCAGGTACATAGACACCTCATCAGAGGACGAGAGAAACAGGTGAGCTCCGCACTTACTCTGCACCATCACTATAATATACAGACCAGGACTCTTCAGATAAAATTGGTGAAGGTCCTGCTACACAAACATCCAGTTTGTGATTAATTTAATTTACTTTATGGCTGTATATATGGCTGTAAAACCTCCCGGGTGGCCCCGCCCACTCCCACAGGCAGCCCGGGCGGCCCCGCCCACCCCCACAGATTAAATACAAGTATTACAGGGATAATTACAGGATAACAGGGATTAAATAAGTAAAATATTGTATTACCCATTATTAATCACAACTCTGAAAAGTCAGACTTTGATGTATGAATGCTGTATTGTACTGTGTGTGTGTGTGTGTGTGTGTGTGTGTGTGTAGATTTGATATTGTTTTAATGAAGGAGGGAAGAATGAAAGGTCAAGCCTTCATCGGGCTCCCCAGTGAGAAAAGTGCAGAGAAGGCCTTGAGGGACACGAACGGATACGTCCTACACGACAAGCCCCTGGTGGTTGTATCCTTCACGCGCTCGCTGCACGTCATGTCTCTCACTTTCACTTCCCTGTGCGATGGAAATGTCAGTCGATCAGCGCCGTGTGATTTTTCTGAAGCCTGGTGCCATTTGTGCATTTTAAAGGAACGAGTGCGGGGTTTGAATGTCAAGTGTGTTGTCATGCGGAGTGAATTTTAATCAGTAAGGTTTTGCTCTTTAATCTAAGCGACGAGTTCATGCTCTGTGTTTTAGACTTAACTTCAAACACTCCAGCAATTTGCTCGATCTGCGAAACCTAAACCGGGCACCATGGATTCGAAGACTGGAACCAAGAAACACTAAGTAGGTAAGTTGGAACAGTAAGAAACTATGTTAATTGCAAATATAACTGGGGGCGGGGCCAAGTGAATGGTGTTGAGCTGAATGGGCGTGGCCACTTGGGGTAAAGTGGAAATACAGAGAAAGAGAGAGAGAGAGAGAGAGACCGGGCCATGTGGACACAGCCGTGTTAAGTGTACGGCTACAGAGAATTAAGGGGCGGGGTCAAATGAATACCTGCAAAAAGGAGAAGGGGTGGGGCCAGCGAGGATATCTACAGAGAGCTGAGGGGTGGGGCCAAGAGGGCATCTACAGAAAGTTAAGGGGTGGGGCCAGATGGACAGCTTCAGAAATCTGAGGGTGGTGGTAAGCAGTTGGCTACAGAAGGCTAAGGGGCGGGGCCATGTGGACACCTAGAGAGAGCTGAGTGGGTGTGGTCAAGCGGGTTGATGGATGAGTCCAATTGGACAGCTATAAAGCGCTGAGTGGGCATTGCTAAGTGAATTTCGCAGAGAGATTAAGGGGCGTGGTGTAGGAGACGGCGTCTGTGTTAAGTGGGTGGGGCCAAGTAGAGATCTTAAAGGGGGTGGAGCCAACTCAACAGCTGCAGAGAATTTTCTCCATGTGACCTCAAATTATGGATTTAATGTGATCACATGAGCAATAATTTTTACTCAGGTTATTAGGCCCTCGTAACAGTGTGTAGAAGTGTTGTGGTTTTATAAACCGAGAGTTAAATCCATGTTTGTCCTTGTTGAAGATGTTGAAGTGACGTTAAGACGCGTCAGTCGCGGCTCTGCAGCGCAGTGTGTGTATCCTTAATCCAGCATATCCTTTCACAGACTGACTGTAAACGTTATTATAGATCATCTCATCATCTAGCGAGAGTGATTGAAGTTCCTTGTTGTTTTGAGCTCCATGTTCTCTCGCTTGTGATTTCAGCTCCCAGGTGAAGAAGCTCCTCCTCGGCGTCCTCGCGAGAAGCTCCGCACTCGGAGTCCATGCTACAGTCCTGATCACTGTTTCAGTCATGTGATGACAATAAATACAAATTGTTTTACATCCGTGGTGTGGAGCTCCTCTTGTTTGATTTTGTGTCTCTCTCTCACACACACACACACACACACACACACACACACACACACACCGAGGGGCGGGGTGATATCACTACTGTGATATTGTAATATGCCAATACATTTATCTGAGAGTGTTGTCGATAGTCTGATTATTTATACTCCATTTTTACAACTTTACTTTTTACAACTTCACTAATTTACCAAACAATATTTTATTTACATAGATAGCGTTTCTAATCTATCGGTCTTTCTGTCCATCTAATCTTCTGTCTTTGTCTTTTTTTTTTATTTATTTATTTATTTTTTTGTATATACTCTGTACAAACTACCTGTCTGTGTAATCTACCTATCTGTTAGCCTGCAATTTTTGCTTGTCTCTGTCCAATCTATCTGTCTTCATTGTCTCTCTGTCTAATCTTCTCGCCTGCCTGTCTAATCTCCCAGCCTGTGCTGATCTGCTTACTGGTCTCTCTCGGCCAGTGTTTTTTGTCACCATGTCCATTTTATCTGTTTCTGTGTAACCGGCCTGTCTTTCTCTTTGTCCATGGATTTTTGTCTAATCTACCTGTTTGTCTCGCTCTGTCAGTCTAATCTTCTTGTCTGATCTGTTCATCTACCTGCCTGTCCTTTCTGTTTTACATGTCTGTCTGATGTTTTTTTGAGGTTTTTTTTGCCTGTCTGTACGTCTTGTCTAATCTACCGGTCTGTACTTTTCTCTGTGCTTGTTTGTCTAATCTATCAGTCCATCAAATCTACTTTTCTGTGTTTGTTCATGTCTCTCTACCTGGCTGTCTGTCCATCTGATCTTCCTTTCTGTCTACCTGTCTGTTTAACCTAATCTAGCTGTCAGTCCATCATGTCTGTCTGTCTGTCCACCAGTCATTCTTCACTTGTTTACCTGTCTGTCTGTCGTCCATCCGTCAGTCCCATCGGCGTTATTTTAGGTTAAATGTTTACTTCGGATCTTGTAGTAAAGAGTGTGTGGCGATGTTTCTCTCTCTCGCCTTCTCCCTTTGTGTGTGTGTGTGTGTGTGTGTGTGTGTGAGCAAGAGATCGTGGACTGATGGAGATGAGTTTTTAATGGGGACTAAATTTAGAAAGTGAGCTATCCAGCAGCCATTTCAGCTTTCAGCAACTCGGCAACAGATGGTGGTGTCAGTACAGGAACAGTCCAGAGACAGCTCTCTCTCACACACACGCGCAGATGAGCTGGACTTGAGGCGACCCTGCTGCACCTCTGTGGGAGGCCGTGGCTCATTGGAGCGCTCTGCATGGACCCCTCGCTACTTCGCCATCGCACAGGTGAGAAAGAGCCTCTGTCAATTCTCAGAGGATTTAAAACATGCTGCTCGTAATGTGTTCATAAACGTACTTCATTAACACTGCTGTAGTTAATACCAAACATCTCATCATTGAAAAAAGAAAATCCCTTCCAGCCATGCATCATCTTGAGAGTGCAGCTTTAATCCCAAGACGTAAAATGTCTGAAGTTTACTTTAGGTTTGTGTGCTGCAGAAACTCTGTAACTGAAACTCCCAGAAATCATCACATACATCAAATAATCTCGTCAAACTCCATAATCTCATTTTTTAATAATTAATTTCTCAAAGTAACACATTTATATTAGCAAATCCATTTCTTCCAGCTTTCCGATATAATCGCATCTTTAGGCTTTGGGAGGCGGAGCTTAACGTTCAGCTCTTTAGCATGTTGCACTCCGTGTCCTACTGGCACCATTAGTAAGGATGGATTTAAAAAAAAAAACATGAGTAACAAATTCAATTTAATATTTTGGTCCACGAACACAGTCCATGAACGAGAATAGGGAAAAGTGTTAGGGGTTGCACGCATTTATACACGTTCTGGATTTAGGGGTGCCAATAATTGTGACACATTGCACTTACTTAATTTATTTTTCAAATACATTGACCATAATCAACACTATCTATCAACAAATCTAAGTGTTGATTATGATCAATGTATTTGAAAAAAAAATTAAGTAAGTGCAATGTGTCACAATTATTGGCACCCCTAAATCCAGAACGTGTATAAATGCTAATGCGTGTAACCCCTAACACTTTTCGCTATTGTCGTTCATGGACTGTGTTTGTGGACCAAAATATGTAACGAATTAAATTTAATATCTCATCTACCTGTCCTTCTGTCTGGCCATGTAATCTAACTGTCAGTGTCTCTGTCTAATCTGTTCATTTTACTCCCCTTCTGTCTGTCCTTCTAATTTTCACAAATGTCAATCTAATCCACATCTGTCCTAATCTAATGTACTGTCTAATTTACCTGTCCATTTAATCCATGTTTGTCCATCTAGCAAGTGTCTGTTAGTCCAATCCATGCGTCTAATCTATCTTTCTGTCCATGTAATGTACCTGTCTGTGTAGTTTACATGTCTGTCTGTCTATAAACCTACCTGTCTGTCTTTCTCTGCCTGCCTGTCTAATCTACCTCTCTGCCTGTCCATGCAATCTGTCTAATATACCTGTGTAACTCCTAGAACTTTTCTTTATTGTTTTCTTTAGCCTGTGGTTGTGAATTTGTAATTCTGATTATTTTAGCATTTGGCACTGTTCCTTCACCTGAATTCCAAATCCAGTCCAATCTGGCGTAAATACTGTGACCCTGGCAACCCTGCGCAGGTGCCATCCCAGTCCGCAGTTCTTTTTGTTTTCTGTTGGCTCACAAGGCCGATGTGCTACCAGAAGCAAATGTGTTTTTCACATTCTTTGCCCTTCAGTGAACTATGCTACAGGTAAAGCATAGGCAGTTGTAAACTGGAGACAATTAGCCTGAGATGGCCATAAAACAGGGAGTAGCTGGCAGCTAAACCTCAGTGTTTATTAGCGTGTGAGAACGCTGGAAAGTTTCATTCCAACAAATCATGTATTAATTGTCATTTGGAAATTTTTAGCCCCTCATCCTGACAGACATAATTGCTTTCCTCCAGCAGATTTCTCCTCCCAGCGAGCAGATTGTGGTTTCCAAAGCGCCTGGTCCTGTCAGCTAGCGTCTGTGCTCCAGATCTGGGACGAGCAGGAGCCCGGGGATGTGATCAGCAGACGCAGCCACGTCGGGGTACAAAACGCCATAAACGCTCGTGACACAGTCATTCAGGAAAACGAGCTGTCTGGAAAACCGAGCTGTTCCTCCGGTTCCTCACGCTGCCCACTTCATTGTCCTGCCGCTGTGTGTGCGTGGTGCGTCATCGTGTATACTGCTGTGAGTCACTGATGACGCACTGACTCTGGGACCAGGAGAGAAGAACATCATTTAATCCATTCATATTGAATAAAAACACAAGACCTTCACACTGAGTCAGGTAAAGCGCATGCCTCTTCACGTCCTTACAGAGATTTACATTAACGCTACAATATCAATTACATGCATGTCCTGTACAAGGTATCTAATCTGCTCTAATCTACACATCTGTCGATCCATATAATCTACCCCTCTGACTATTCTTCCAATCTACCTGTCTAATCTGCATATCTCTCTGTCCATTTAAACTATTTGTCTGTCCCTGCATCTATTCTACCTCCGTTCTATTCTTCTGTACTCTGTTCTAGTCTGTCTGTCTACCTGTCCATCTTATCTACCTGTCTGTCTGTCTGTAAAATCTACCCGTCTGTCAACCCATCTAATCTACCTGTCTGCCCACATGTCAGTTTTTCCCTGTCTGTCTGTGTCTGAACGTCAAACTGATTTACTTGCCTGTCTTTATCTGTCTATCTGTTTAATCTACTTGTCTCTGTCCATCTAATCTTCCAGTTTTTCCTTTTATCAGACCTACCTATCTGTCCATCTAATCTGTCTAACCACAGACAATACCTGTCTGTCTATCCTTTTAATCTACCTGTCTGTCTGTTTATCCAATCTGCCTTCCTGTCTCTGTCTAATCTACCTGTCTGTTTGTCCATGTATATTCTACCTGTCTGTCTGTTTATCTGCTTGTCTATCTGTCCATCTGCCACTCTGTCTATATATCTAGTCTGTCTGTCTGGGAAAGCGAACGTCTTGTCACATCATTATGGAAATGAATCCTATCTCACGTTTTCCCCCCCTGCAGCCGAAGATCTACACAGACGTCGTCATCCATCACACGTGCGCGTCAGACGCAGGGGAGGTCCGGCTCTCGACCCGCGGCCCATACTTCACTGCCAGCCGAGAGGAGTTCCCATCTGTGCCCTATCCCTCCTCCGACTTCAACGATGACAAATGCAGCAGCGGCAGAGGAAATATTGAGAATTACCCAGACATTTATCAGCTATAATTTCAGCAACAATGACAAATTGCCGGTTGGGAATGTCATCGGACAGAGGCGTAAATAGGTTTGCTTCACTACATAAACCCTGCATATGAATTTCCTCTGAAATGTGAAACCGTCAGCTGGTCGCTCTCCAACGCTGAAGAAGGGGAATGTTCAGGGGAGAGTCGTAGGTTACAGGAGCTCGCTATTGGCTGGGGTTCAAGTGCACACTTGTAAGCACGTATGGGCCAAGAGACTGAATAACCTCAACACAAAGTGATTTCCTGAACACTCCAGGATACTTAATGATCAAGAAGTAAGAAAAAGCGAAACGCTGGCAGTAAAGTTGTAAACAGTGATATAATAAACCAATTAAAGCACACAATTAGCAGATCTTCTGGAAAGTATAATAATTATTTCATTAAATGGCCAGATTAAGATTTTTCTGTATATTGTAACCCTTAGGCTATCATGAATAAATGATTCCATATCCAATTTCACAACATTCCACTCTGTTAACAAATTTCCAGCAACCAAGTCTTTTGACTTATCCTCTTTGACATCCAGCTACCGTGGAAAGCTTGGAATTCTTTTGGACACTCCAAAAATATTCTCGTTTCAACCAGTATCTATTCACTTATTATGACTTAACACATACTTACTGTTTGTGTGGATTTTCTGTGCATGTTCTTGTTATGTCCATCCGGGTTTCCTCAGGGTTCCCCTCAAATACTCCAAAAATACACAAAAGTTTGGGCACCCCTGGCCAAATATAGTTTGTCGGTTTTAGAAGTATAAACTCAACCTCTACAGCAAAGTAATAAAAAAAATTCTGTACAGTTACTTATTTATATTTAATGATCATAAAAAATAGTCATTGTAGCATGTGCAAATGTTTGGCCACCCTTCCAACTGTAAAGTCTCAGAAGTTGTTAGACTTTAATTGACTCATTAGTCAATAATTTCCATTAGGAGGATGATGATAATTGATGATGATCAGATGATGATAATTCATGAGCAAAATAAAGTCTTTGACTCTTCAAGCACTCAACCATGGGCTCGTCTGAGGATCTGAAAATGAAGCTAACTGATGCCTAAAGCAGAGGATGGCTAAAAAAACAAATCAAAGCACTTCTACAATTCCTTTTTTTTATATATTTTTAAGTTCATTAAATTAAACGTAACTGTGCGTAAAAATTTGCAGAATTTTTTTTGTTAAAATAGGTTGCTGCAGAAGTTGCATTTACTTCTTTTCATTAAAAAAATCTTAAGAAAAATGTGTGTACAAACTTTTGCATAAAACTGTATGTGGATTAGCTACAGTAGATTGTACTGGGAGGAAAGTAACTGAACTCTGGTGATGACGACTCAGACACTCTGCACAGTGTTTAACTGCATGCCAGAAGCTTTCATTGCTTCTTATCTAGTGCAAATCTAGTGCAAATAGTGAATAATTGGGCCTTTGGGACACTTCAGATTTGTCCACATTATATCTTTAGATTCTTCAAAGTGTTCTTGAAGCTTTTTGTCCCTCAGCAGCTTCATGAGGAGCCTGGGCTGCTTTTCTTACAGGCCTCACAAGCTGGGAACTCGTTGGCTGCTTTTTCTCTGTTCTGATTGAAAATGACTAATTAGGGAACATTTCAAAGGAATATTTTCTTCTGCTTAAACTTTTTGTTTTGGCAGTAAATCCATGGGCATCAGCGTCACTGGATCATTTGTCTTTCAGAAAAGAGGCCTTTATCTCAAAACGGTTGTACGATTATTTTTATAAAATTACGGTCCAGATTGTATGTGTCCAAAGAATAATGGGATAATGGTGGTCCTGGGGTCGCAATCAGTTGAAAACCCCTGCTATAGAGGATAGTAATGCAAAGATTCTCAGGACAGTAATGTAAAGTTTGTTTGTTTGTTTTTTTAATAGTAATGTAAAATTATCCAGAATAGTAATGTAAAGTTATCCAGGATAGTAATGTAAAATTATCCAGTACAGTAATGTAAAGTTATCTAGAATAGATAATGAAGTTATCCAGGATAGTAATGTAAAATTATCCAGAATAGTAATGTAAAGTTATCCAGGATAGTAATGTAAAGTTATCTAGAATAGATAATGAAGTTATCCAGGATAGTAATGTAAAATTATCCAGTATAGTAATG
>JAQQZX010000033.1:28242669-28254616 GCA_030068355.1 Notoglanidium maculatum | reverse complement strand
AGTAATGTAAAGTTATCTAGAATAGATAATGAAGTTATCCAGGATAGTAATGTAAAATTATCCAGTATAGTAATGTAAAGTTATCCAGAATAGTCACATGAAGTTATCCAGGATAGTTATGTAAAGTTATCCAGGATAGTAGTCTAATGTTGTTAAGGACAGTAATGTAAATTTATTTCCACATAGTAACAATAAATATCACTTAGGACGTGAAAGCATTTGTAAGTGTGTCATGTTTACATCAGATATGAATGGCTGTACACCTATACACAGACTTGTTTTTACTTTAATCCTTATTCTTCAAGAGAAAAGTATCACCTTAGACTTACTATAGTCAATGAAAGTCATCCAAAGACCTGTTGAAGAATGCTTCCATGTCTAATCGCTTCCCAAGTCAACATGTCAATTCCAAGGTGTGCTTATTCATTATGGAGCACCTGATGGCTTTCCCATGCATATTTCATGCGTACAAATCCTGCAACTTTCATGAAGTTGTCCAAATGAGTAACATTTAGAGGCGAAGTGAAGTCATTCATTTGAATAATTGATGTTTAATGTCTTTGATAAGAGTTGGCGGGAAGGTCGTGCTTGGTGCTCCGACCAGGGTAATGAGCTTTTCCTGCTGCCAAAACGTGCTTGTACTGGATAAACAGATAATCGGCTATGTTAGCCTGTCTTCTCGTTATCACGTGTAGCACAAGTTGTTTAATCACAGTGTTTTGTTCAGATTGATTTGACTTTATTATTGTCTGAGATCCTGTTGTTTAAGATGCTGTATCTAATTCTGAAAAGAAAAAAAATCGAATAAATTTCAAAATTAGGATATTATTTCCCATTACATTTTCTGATGGGTAAATCTATCCAGGAACGAAATGTTACCAAATGTTACCATCATCAAGACAGTAATGTAACTTTATCCAGGATTGTATTGTAATATAATCAAGGAGAACAATAATGTAATTTTACCATCCATATAATGTAATGTAACGTAACGCTATCCAGGAGATCCGTAATGTACTGCCAACCAGGATAGTAATGCTTTATTTGGTGAAGCAGCTGAATGATTTTGAAGACCTCAGACAAAAATAGTACAGTTAATAAAATCACACAGCAATGTGAATTTAGCCAGGTTTTTAATGTCAAGTTGTTCCAGGATAGCAATATGAAATTATCAAGGATAGGTATGTAAAATTACCTAGGAGAGTAATTTAAAGTTATCCAGGCTAGTGATGTAAAGTTATCCAGGCTAGTGATGTAAAGTTATCCAGGCTAGTGATGTAAAGTTATCCAGGCTAGTGATGTAAAGATTTCCAGGCTAGTGATGTAAAGATTTCCAGGCTAGTGATGTAAAGTTGTACAGGCTAGTAATATAAAGATATCCAGGATAGTAATGCAATGTTGTCCAGGGTAGTAAAGTAAAGTTATCTAGGCTAGTGATGTAAAGTTATCCGGGATAGTAATGTAAAGATATCCAGGCTAGTGATGTAAAGTTATCCAGGATAGGTGTGTAAAATTATCCTACTAAATAAAAGCTAAATATATTCTACATACAGTATAGTGGGTGTGTTAACCTGGGGCATTTCTGGTAACGTTGCTGTTCTTCAGGATATAGAACAGCAGTGGCTGGAAACAAAATGATCCACAGCTTCTTTTTTGAAGTTCTTGTAAACTTTGGGAAGAATATTACAAAAAGCTAAACAAGTAATGTGTGTTTGTCTGACAATGTTTTTATACCTCCATTAAAGGCTCTTTTTGAAAAGATTTTCTCCTGCAGGTTGTTGCTTTGCCTATGGGACATGTCCAATGTGGACAAAAGTCTCCTAGGCTGCATTTACACTTCAGATTTACATTAACAGAGACAAGATGGAGGACGGCCACCTTGCTCTCCGTCTCATTCCTCTTTGTGCGCCGTCAGAAACCCCAGCTAAATCTCAGCCCTATCTCACATCCAGTAACCTTGCTTATTCCCCACAGTGGTATTTGTGTAGCTGTGCAGAATTTATGACGGCAGAAAACCATCGGAAACGATCTAACGGAAATATATAAATCCGCCGCTTGGATCTCTCAGGGCCACGGGTTTTGCACGCTGAGCAGAATGTGTAAGAAGCGTCTCCCACTGAGCTGCTTTGCTTCTAATACGCCTTTTTATCCTGCGCTGCATCTCAAACAGGTGCTTCTGCCTGGAGCTGTTTCGCTTCTGAAACGTCAGGAGGGCGCTGGAGCATCGCTCGAATAAAGAGGGTGCCGACATTTTAGACAGTACACCATGCTGCACCATGCTGAGTGCAGGGGGCCTGACTCTCTCTGTGTGTGTGTGTGTGTGTGTGTGCGCGCACTCTGCAGCAGTCATGCAGAATGAATTGGAAATCATGGAGCTTTTCCTAGTGAAAGTCTGTATTTAATAAATGTTGATGTTCCGACTGTCTGCCGCACGGCTGGATGTGGCCACATGGGTGGTTTTCATTTAGACTGTATTTGTATGCCGTGTTTAACAATTGACATTGTCACAAAGCAGCAAATTCGAATGTAATCCAGATTCCGATTTCCAATGAACAAGCCAGAATAAGAGTGAAGAAGAGTTCTGGGATGAGAAAAGCAGCAGCTTTGCATACAAATCTCCGGTATCCAGGTGAGATTAAACACTGAAGCATGCATGAGAGTCTGGGAAGTGCAGATCTGTACCGTGTGTGGCAGTGTTTTATGTCTCTGTCTGTCTGTCGGTGTATGGACCCTCATTGGATGCTCTGTCTATAAAAGGGCAAAAGAGGTAACGATATGGCGGACTCAACCCGCTCTAATTTCTTTTTTGCATTGTTAAAGGTTTTTCTTAATAAGTGAGGATGATATGGTTAGATTTTGAAGATTTCATGTGCCAGCCACTTATATCGGAAAACCTGTCTTCCTGCTTATTTATGCAGTTATCCAATCAGCCAATCATGTGGTGGCAGCACAATTCATAATATCTTACAAACACAGGTGAAGAGCTTCCGTTAACGTTCACATCAAACATCGGAACGCGGGAGAAAATCGCAGTGATCTCAGTGAATTTGCCAGCGGGATGGATGAAAATGTTGATCTCGTGGGATTTTCACTCACAACAGTCTCTAGATCAGTGGTCACCAACCCTCCTCCTGGAGATCTAACCTTCCTGCAGGTCTTATCACCAACAAAATTGAACACATCTCTTGTAGTTGATAAAGAACTTCTTAAGGCAATGATTAGATGGTCAGGTGGGCACGATTATGGTTGGAGATACAGTCTTCCGGGAGGTAGATCTCCAGGAACACGTCTGGTGGCCACTGACCTAGAGTGGTGCAGAAGAACATTCCAGCAGTTCTGTGGGAGGAAATGCCTTGTTGATGAGAGAGGCCAGACTGGTTCAAGCTGCTACAGTAACTCAAATAACCACACTTTACAACTGTGCTGAGCAGAAAAGCATCTCCGAATGCGCAACATGTGGAATCTTGAGGTGGCTGGGCTACAACAGCAGAAGACCACATCAGGTTCCGGTCCTGCCAGCCAAGAACCGGAACATCAGGCTGCAGTGGACACAAACTCACCAAACCTGGAAAAACATCACCTGGCCTTTTGTTAAGGTGACCAGTGAGTGAGTAGTCAGAATAAAGTGTGAGGCCGCATTAAACAAGAAAAATCCTACCTTTTTACCTTTGAAATGCTAACATTAATCAAATAAACTGTTTTTAACTGAGAACTATTTTAAAGCTCATTCATTCATCTAAATATATTTCTGTAATTTTCCCACACGTGAAAACTCCAGTTTAATCACGATGTGCTAATCATGATAGGGGGATACAGTACTCGCGACAGGCTGAATGCGCACACGCTAATTGAAAAGCGGATCGATTTGACATGTTGTGTCTCTTCATAGCGATCACTGAAGCGCTACACGGTTGATGGCCTGCCAGTAATTATGATTAAATTTTTATCGACATGAAACCATCTAAAATTCATCAGACTGGTTCTCCAGAGTTTAATATTCCACACTAGTGCGCTCTGAACATGACCCGTGTACCCTGGGTTGGAATTTCCGTGGGGGCATCAGTTTGTCGATATCACTAAAATGGCCTAAATGACTATAAAATGGCGAGTTTGGTGTCTGAGGCATTACAAGTTCAACCTCTGCTCTGCTTATTGGAGGATTTATTTAGAGGCATCGTGGGATTTCTCTGTGCTGACCAGCAAATCAATACTTTACACTCAACACCATGTGGCCAACGACGAGAGGCTGAAATCCTTAAAACGCAAACAGTTAGTGCCATTTTATGTATTTTCAGATGCTCTAAACGTGCTGTAAAACCTGTTTTCTGATGTGTAAATTTGCTACATTATACTCAGCTTTATACATCAGATTGAAATATTGACCCTTTGAGCAACGTAACTTTATGACTTCTGAGTTGCTTTAATGGCCCTTTATTCATCAAACTGATTGGCAGGCGACTCATGTCGTCTAATTAGCGCCGGGTGCGAGCCACTCATTTTATCCAGTGCCAGTCAGGTCATGACTAATCCCCGCTTTCAGTATTGTCTTGCCGGAGTGCGCTCATAAATCCCAGTCCTCGCTGTTTTATTATTAAAGTCCAGCCGGCTCTGTGTCCCACTTTAAAGGCAGCTTGGGGTTAAGCTCTCTTTTCATTTTCTCGCGAGCCGAAACCCATTTCAACAAGCTCTGCCAATCAAAAACACCCCCACCACACACACACACACACACACACACACACGCTCATATAATAATAATAGTCTCGTAATAATCTCAGCCGTTTATGAAGGGTCAAGCGCAACGCAGCTGATCAATTTGGACAGCTCCACCTGGTGCCGGTGGTGTTGCCCCCCTCCTCCTGCCCGAGTGTAATTACAATTTGTTTTGAGATATTGAGAAATAATAGCTTTTCCTTGGTCATCGGTTACAGTCAGAATTGCATTAGCCAGCTTTGTTTAAACAGCAGATCAAATCGATACCATCTTTATATATGGAGCTCGTCCCGGCGTCCTCGCTGACACCGTCAACTGCCCGCAAGACTGCAAAGTTCATTCCGGAATAACAAAATTTACAACACCGTTCATGACGACACAATGCAGAAATACACAATAAAACATCTTTAGGAATGAAAACACTACTGTTGTTACGATTATATATCATTTAGTAGAGAAGAATATTAGCTACAGTTCTAGTAAAAAGGTTTCTGTTGCACTGCTAGTTATCATACATCCTGCTTGCAAAGGCACGAGTGTTTAAAACGGAACCGCAAAGTCAACAATTAGAAAAGATAAAACACTATAAAATCACCATGTAATAAACAAAACAATACATTTAGAGCATGCAATTAAGGATGGAAGTGAAGGAAGGAATAAATTGCTGTAATGTAATGTTGTGGAACGTTCATGAAGCTAGTAAGCTCCTGTTCTCACTCGCGCTTTAGCAGCTATAAACGGCCACACACAAATCCGTATCGATCAGCCACGGAACTACAAGCTACTATGAAAAAGTGGCTAACAACACTGAAGCTGTCTTTTTATACTGAAACAACAATAATAAAAAAACCTACACCGGTAACTGTTGATGAACACGGCCGTGGATGTTCGATAGTCTCGGCCTACATGTGTTCTACGGTAATTAGAAGTACCGACCTCATTTCTTGACGGATACAACAGTTTGCGTTTTTGTTTGATTCCAAAATAACGTTGAACTGGTTATGTGGAAAGGGAGAAAGTAGCAGTGCAGCACAACAAATGCGACATGATGAAAAACAAGCAGCTCGTTACACGAAAAGCTACATTTGGTTCAAAATAGCCTAGCTACTGCAACACTAGCAAAAAAAGAAAAAGGTAGTTATGCTAGTAACATCGCTACACGTACCAAGCTACTCCTCAAAACTGATCACACTCTATAGCTATATTCTTTATCCTTTAGCTTACACGGCTACCGCTGCTTAAAATCCACAGTGCTCTGTATTTATTAAGAAGTTCCCGAGCTCATTATTGAGAGCAGGCGGCGTTGTTGGAGGCAGAAGCGGTGAAGGTGTTGGAGGAGGTGCAGACGTCTTTCCTCCAGGCGTGAAGCTCCTCACAGCTGTCTGAAAGTGGAGGATTGAGGGGTGAGAGGGAGAGCGGGGTGCGCTTGCAGGCTCTCCCAGCTTGAGACGCCATAATGACCTGTCAGATCGACGGGCTCCACGCCAGAGCGCACATCCAGCGCTAGTCCGCAGGGGCCGTGAGCCTTAATGAATGCTAACAGCACCGCTCGCTTCATCCCGCCTGACAGAAATGTATTCCTACAAAACGTGGATCCAAAATGGGACTTCAGGCTGAATTATTGCGCGTCAACGTAGCGTGTATTCGCTTAGCATAGCGATGAAGATGGGAAGACATCTCTAGGACACTGCTATGCTCATGTAAAGCGTGGAAGTAGCGCAGTGACGATTAAACCCAGATTAGCTTCGATCTCCAGCTTCGAAGTGACAGTTTGGGGGGTTTTTGTAAGGGATTAATGTTTCATAACTGCTTGTGCTAAAATTACAGCGCTATAATGTAGCATGGCTCATTAAAGGAACACCACAGATTTTTTCTTACATCTCTAATGTGTGTGTACTGCAGATAAAAATCAAAATCAGTTCTGAGAGAATGACAGAAGGCCATTAACTCCAAACTCACGTCTAATGAAAGTCTAAGGACCGATCTCAACACTTTTATTTTGCGTTCGTGTTGCGATTTAAATCATTTTGTTTTTTCTTTCTTTGAAACGTCTCACAGCTTTTAATCTGCCTTAATACAGACATGCAATTACGCACATTCGAATATTTAAAGTCAAACTTTCCGGAAATGTTCTCGATAATTCTATAACTGATGAGCTTTGTTAGATAGCTGATGATCCATTAATGACGGAAACAAAATGCCTGCGTTCTGCTTTCGGAGTAAGTCACGTAGCTCTGAAAATCGGCTCGCATGAACACAAACGTTCTCGGCAAGTCGAGTTTATTATTTATACAGCACATTTTACACACAAAGGCAATTCAAAGTGACGTACATGACGTACTTTCATACAAAGTGAGCTTGAGTTAATAAGGGGGTTATTTTTGTTCTCATCATCCCTACTGTATGCGTAGCTGTTCCATAATGTTTCCGTCCTCCTGTTGGTGGATTTTAGTTGAGAGTTGAGAGATTTGAATACTTTTATTTTTATACCGAAACTCTGTTTTTGGTCACAGTGACACTAAATCAGCCATCAAGCTCAATTCACGACCCAAACATTCACTTAAGGATGTGTGAGAAAAATCTGTGCAAACCCAGCTTACAGGAATCATTTTATTTTAACTGCCTTTAAACAGGCTTCTATTGAACATATTCTAATCCAGTCTAAAAAAATCCATCACATGTTAATTATTGTTTAGTTTTTCCTGTGTCTGGTATCTCTTTGGTTTGTTTTTGACGTTTTTTCTGTTTCTGACTCACGTTAGCTGTTGAGGATAACGTGTGTGTGAGTGCGTGTCCGTGGTAGCTGAGGCGCTGCAGTGGCCGAGCTGCATTATTGGAATGCTTAGGAAGCTCTCGCTCTCGGTTTTGTTGCTTTCAGCTCTCTGTGAGCTTCGCCTTATATGGAGTTTTGTTATGGGCGTGTCGAAATGTAAATCAGCAGTATTATGAATTGGCATTTATCAACATTTCCGTATTTTTTTTATTCTTTATTTGTGAGGTACTGCATCTGAACTCCTGTTGGACAGCGTGGACAGAAACGTTGCTACTAATGATAAAAATAATAACAGTAGTAATAACGATTTGCATTCTATTATGTGATTTCAGTCACTATTTCCAGCTTCATTAGGAGTTACTGAAGCGCAGTTAAAATCCGTGCAGATGCGTAAAAGCAGAAAACTTGTCGTCCTTGTGGCACAATGTAAAAGTGAAACAAACACACTCCGTTATTCAGAACTAAGGCTTTATAACTCCTCAGAGCCCACGTCCTTCTTTTCAGCCTCCTTTTTGCTGAACCAAACTCTAAAAATCGATGTCAAACTTGTCACAGGGTTCTCCGTTCTTTCCCTCTTTCCCTGCATTCCCATGTGACTTCAGAGGGCACCCACTGAGGACCGGCGTCTCCCCGCGTCTCCCCGAGTCTCCCGGCTCGTATAATAGACTTGTCCATCACTTTTTGGCGGTTGTGGGATTGCGATGGCCCGGCTGGATTAACGAGACGTTTGATGCTCTACTTCCACTCGTCTCTCTATTCAGACGCATTAGCGCAGCTGAATAATGGGACGATCAATGGTGACATGTGGAGCTGAAGTCATCGTCTGGAGGATTGACGCGGTTGTGATGATATGCCTCAGCGCTGAAAGCCGAGCCGAACCTGTTTGTCTCCAGAGGGCATTTTTCATCCTCGTCCATCAATCCGGAGTGAAGGTGCAGTGATAGCATCTGCAGGAGCCTCGGCCCATTCAGACGAATTCCACGAAAGTTTCTGTGTTTGCAACTAAATTCACGAGGGGAAGGCGTCTGAAAAGGCGGGACGTGTGGATGGTTTCATAAATTGCAATTTTCCAACAACTGAACACGGGAAAGTGCAGAAATTGAAAGCAAATACAAAAACAAATAGATACAATCAGAGGAGAGAAGTGAAGAAAAAACAGATCGGGGATGGATGGGTGGATGTAGAGCAAAAGTTTGTACACCCTCCCAAGAAAAAGAAGATAACGTTTAACATGTCTATGATATCAATCGGCAGATCCTTTTGAAATGTAGCATATGTATTATTATTATTATTATTATTATTTCTGCATTCTGATTAGTCAGAAGGTGTTGATTCATTTTCTATAACAGCAGATCTGACTGTAGTACAGTTACAAATCACAGGTTTATAATTTATTGCACTTGTTCTAATAAGTTGTGGTTTCTATAGTAACAGCTCGTTCACAGGGACGTGTGCTGCAAACACTCAACATAAAGAGATTAAGAAAAGTTAATATGCTGAAGTTTTCTGTAAGGAGATGTTTCTGGAACATGAAGAAGACTCCAGTGTCAGTGCTTTGTTGCAGTCAGAGATAAAGCTGTAACTGTAAGAGCTTGGTTATACTCGCTTGCGGACGTGCACACGTACAACTGTGAACACCACGGACGTGTAATTCTTCCTATTATACTATTTCTTGCTTGGAGTCCATTTGGAGGACGGTGCAGATGGGCATCAACATCAAAACGAAGATAATCATGCAAGAAGAAGACGAGCTGCTTTTGGCTGTTCTACTTAAGGCAATCACATAAAAAGAAGAACACGGAAAGCAAGAAAGCAGCGAGTGCAGCTTCTCAATGGCAACAGGACCAAATGTGAGGAGTTCAGCGCAGTGTACGTCTTGGCGGTTCTGGATATTTGTAGTGAATTGTAGTGAATTTGCTAATAAACAGCCGTTTGTGATCAGCACCTTCTGAACGTTTATCACTGAAGGCCTCCGAGAAAACGAAAAAAGAGTCATTCTTTTTTTTTGCGGTTTATATTTCTTGACATTTTTACAGAAGATAACAAATATGTAACTGTATGCAAAATCAAACAAATATAAAAGAATTTCCATCTACAAATTATTGCACATTTGATTGTCTTTATATTGTTTTAAAGATGAATTGTACAGATGTGAGTAGTGATGGGCCGCTTCACACAACCTCTCTGTTGCTGCCTGATTTTGGCGGAAGCATGAAAAGTCCGGGAGACCAGTGTGTGATACGCATGTGCAGTCTGCGTACATGTTCCTACAATGCCAGATCTGCACTGCTCGTGCATAAACATTTCATGGCACAAAGAACATGTGGTGTTTTCATTGAGAGGCGGCGTGTTAGCGTATACTTTTGACAATGTTATTGAAGCACCTGGGCTTTTGATGCAGAGGTTCTCTGTAGGCTGAGCAGCACATTCACTGCTGGATGAAGCTGGTTACTAACTTTACCATAAATCTGTTACTCAACAAGTACACATCATTTACATAGTTTACAAATTGCTACAATTACAAATAATCTCTCATTTTTCTTGTGCATCAAGTACATAAATAACAACAAAATGTTTTAAAAATGTCACTGTTGTTAAATATTGCTGCTGTGCATGTGTATGGCAGACTGGACTTCTGGATTTTCATCCTTCTTGAAAGCTTGAGAAGTGTCTATTTTCAGTCTCACAGCTGGCAAGACACACCCACTTTACAATGAGACACACCCACTTTACAATAAGACACACCCACTTTACAATAAGACACACCCACTTTACAATAAGACTCACCCACTTTACAATAAGACTCACCCACTTTACAAGACACACCCACCTTACAACAAGACACACCCACTTTACAACAAGACTCACCCACTTTACAAGACACACCCACTTTACAACAAGACACACCCACTTTACAACAAGACACACCCACTTTACAACAAGACTCACCCCCTTTGCAATAAGACACACCCACTTTACAACAAGACACACCCACTTTACAACAAGACTCACCCCCTTTGCAATAAGACACACCTACTTTACTAGACACACTCACCTTACAAGAAGACTCACCCACTTTACAAGACACACCCACTTTACAACACACACCCACTTTACAACAAGACACACCCACTTTAAAACAAGACACACCCACCTTACAACAAGACACACCCACCTTACAACAAGACACACCCACCTTACAACAAGACACACCCACTTTACAACACACCCACTTTACAAGACTCACCCACTTTAGTAGATGACACACTGACACAATGTGTATTAACATCCAGAATGACTGCTGGAGGATCCTGCCCCTTCTCCTGACCCTGACCCTGCTCCTAACCCTGCTGATAACCCTTACCCTAACCCTAAACTTAACCGGAGGTCTAATAAGGCTGTTGTAGTGGGCATGTCATGTAGTGGGCATGTCATGTAGTGGGCATGTCATGTAGTGGGCATGTCATGTAGTGGGCATGTCATGTAGTGGGCATGTCGAGGACAGTTAGTCCTACAAAAATGACACTCTTTGGGCAGCAACACTTCATATTCAGCATCTGTTTTGGTTTTCAATCACATGTGCAGTTGGTGCCCCTAGTGTGGTCCATGTGGAAAAATGAAGGGTATACGCACACAGACACACAGCGCGGACAATCTCTGATGAAATTCAGGCCGCACCACCCTAGCGAATCCTCACACACATGAAAATTATAAAACCAGCTGTAGTTTTCTTCAGAGAGAGCAGTTTACATGACAAGCTGCTGTTTTGTCTTATTAAAGTCTAGAGAGAGAATAAAGAGAGGCTGGTGAGGGAAGGGCTGTTTGTAGCTGCTATAACGTACGTGAGAATTTGTTTCATGGATGTTCTACAATGTTGCATGTGACTGTAAATGTTGCTGTGGTGTAAGAGGAATGGCTCACAGCAGCAGTAACTCTGCCTCATCACACCTCTCCACCGCTGATTGTTTTACAGCAGCAGCTCAGCACACACTGGGTTATTCCTTATGTACTAACTTCAGCTGGCCTTTAGAACCGCCTCCAACCCGGTTCCTTTCTTCTGAACAGCTTCTACATCCTGTCACTTGTGATATTCGACCCCCTGCAGCTCCACACACTTGTACACACACCTCTGTTACACAACTCTGCTACGTGACACACACTTCTACACACCGGAGCTTCAGCACAAAACACTCACTTCTTTATTTATTTTGGTTTCTTTTCGTTTTATGTTTCAGATTGTTGTAAAATAAAGGAAAAACTTTTGCCGTTGTCAGTAGATAGAGAGAGAGAGAGAGAGATGGATGGATGGATGGAAAAGAGGGTGGACACATTAATGTACTGATGGATCTTTGGAGAGAGAGAGAGAGAGAGAGAGAGAGAGAGAGAGACAGACACACGACGACCAGCGGCTGCAGAGCCGAATCAGGCCGATTCCCCCTACTGCTGAAAATCCAGAAAAGATCC
>JAQQZX010000033.1:28213361-28231636 GCA_030068355.1 Notoglanidium maculatum | reverse complement strand
TGGCCTCTGAGTATTAGTCTCAGTGAAGGTGTGGCCTCTGAGTATTAGTCTCAGTGAAGGAGGTGTGGCCTCTGTGTATTAGTCTCAGTGAAGGAGGTGTGGCCTCTGAGTATTAGTCTCAGTGAAGGAGGTGTGGCCTCTGAGTATTTGTCTCAGTGAAGGAGGTGTGGCCTCTGAGTATTAGTCTCAGTAAAGGAGGTGTGGCCTCTGTGTATTAGTCTCAGTGAAGGAGGTGTGGCCTCTGAGTATTAGTCTCAGTGAAGGAGGTGTGGCCTCTGAGTATTTGTCTCAGTGAAGGAGGTGTGGCCTCTGAGTATTAGTCTCAGTAAAGGAGGTGTGGCCTCTGTGTATTAGTCTCAGTGAAGGAGGTGTGGCCTCTGAGTATTAGTCTCAGTGAAGGGGTGTGGCCTCTGTGTGTCAGCAAAGGGGGCGTGGCCTCTGTTTCTCAGTAAAAGAGGTGTGACCTCTGTGTCTCACTCTGTGGCTTACACTTATTATTTTTGGTTGATGGTATTTGTTTTTTTAAATATTAATGTGTGAGATTGTGAGAGTGAATGTGAGTGTTCTGCTTGTTCATTTATTTCTCAACCCCAATCTTTACTTAAAATGCTTCCTGTCAGCTATTCTCTCACACCGCTCCTCAACACATCCATCCTGTCACACGCCATCAAAGCGGAATGCTGGGAAATCTCCGAGGGCGTGTGATGTTCAGATTGCACTGCGTTCGGCCCACACACTGCGGCTCAATAAGCCTTTTTTCCTGGCAAAAAAACCCCCGATAATAATAAAAGCACTAGCCTCTTCAATAAAGTGACACGGCTGCAGTTTTGCCCTCCCTGGAGCACTGTGGAGGAACATTAGAGCCGGACTGAAGCCTCGGCGGGGCCAATCGACGCTCCACTGATGCTGTCTCACCACGCTCCGACTCTTTGTTATAAATTCACAGGAGTGGGCTTTGAGTTTGTGTGTGTGTGTGTGTGTGTGTGTGTGTGTGTGTGAGAGAGGATAAAAGCATTAGAGCACAGTGTGTGTCTATTCCTAATGGATCCATATTATTCCTTTATTCTTGATTGGACTCAATCTGCGGTCACAAACATACGACTGAATAAAAGGGCACTTTATAAATTTGTGTATTTGACTACGTGCATAAAACCCTGGTTAAAGGGCACATAATTAATAACTTAATCTCCAAGGACGCCTGGATCGTCCACACTGCACTTTTATAATATTAGCTTAGTCTTTTTGCATATCCCTTTAGGGACTGGAAATATAAAGGAGTCTAAGATTTTACTGCCAAACATCATGAAAGTTTTTGTTTAGTTCAAAAAGGTGATATAGCGATAAAAGTATCACGAGTGTGCGCTTGTGCACTAGGATTAATATTGTTTGTGAGTAGGAAATTAGGGAATGTCAATGCGTTCAGGTGGCTACACACATTTCCACTTTTTTCAGAACAATTCATCTTTCCGATTAGCGAGCTAACCTTTAAAATAGCTAGCTTTCTAGCTGAAATAGCTGTACTTTCAGCCAAAAATAAGACGCTGGGAAGTAAAAACTCCAACCTGAAACACATTAAACATGACATATTTGTAGTACGTGTAGTGAATGTGGTGGAAGTTGGTTGGTGATGTATTTTCAGTGTTCTTGTGAAAAGTTAGCGGTTATGTGTCGTGCTGGTGACACAAGAGGACGTTGCTATAGCTAGCGCAGTTATACGAAACATCTCAAAGATAATGGAGAACACTCAGGATGCGCTGTTAGCTCTGGAAAACAAAAGCATGAGGAGGTGAGCGAGCAGGACTGACTGAAGGACTAAAGCGCCGCTGCATCATCACTCTCTCCAGTTTGAGATGAAGTGAGGGCTAAATCCCACTGCACCACTATCAGGGACTAGTCAAATAGCATTGTGGGTAATGTAGGAAACCATTGACCAAAGTGAAAAATCAGCAAAATGTTGAAGAATGAAGTTTAAACCAAAGCTAGCATGGATGTAGCATGACGAACTGATCTGGCTAAGCACTTTAGAGTTCATGCGTCAAACTTCTGGAAGTTTTAGAATAACTGAAACACTATCAGCATTGTCTTAACTAATTTCCACAAAAATCTATAGACCAAGGTTTATATTCTGTCTAGCTATTGTGCTAACTAGCTGGCTTTCGTGTTAAATAGCTAGCATGTAAATGAGCTAGCTCACTAGTGGGGGAAAGGATCACAGTGTCTTATTACTGGGATGAGACTGTACTGAAATCCTACACTGCTAATATATTTTTTGAAATTGTAAGTTTACGATTATATCAAGGGTTTGAAATCAATCTGCAGTGCCTTCTGGGTAAGAGGTCATAGAACAAAGTGGTTTTTACAAAGACAGCAGGGATTAGACCAATGAGGAACAGCGAGGGGAAGCAGCCAATGCGTGTTTAAAAAAACAGTATTGGAACAAAGTCTCATGGCTGCGTGTGATTGGCTGGAGCTCATCTGATGACGTTACTGGGTTTGAAAAATTAACACATCTATATAGCAAACCTAAAAAAGCTTACATTACTCTGTATGCTAGTATACAAATAATAATAATAATAATAATAATAATAATAATAATAATAATAATATTATTATTATTATTATCCTTGTTCATTTTTTCCTTCTATAAATTGATCTGTTGCATTTAAATAGCTTTAAAATAACCCACGTTTTTTCCCTTCGCCTGCCTTTTCAAAACGTTACATTAAATTTGCTCGACACTTGGATGAAAACATGCAGTGAGAGGGGAAAAAAGTGAGTGACCTTCATCTCTTTTGCTTCAAACATCAGTTAGCCAACATGACTGGACTTTTTACTATTTCAAAATTATTATATAAATCCGATCACCTTGACTTCTATTACTAGAAAATTCAATAGCGTGGAGGATTGAACTCCTTCAATAGTTAATTTTTTTTCCCATCATTCTCTAGGGCTTGCGAAAAAGAAAAAAAATCCGGCTTTTATGCCTCTTCTCCGTTCGGCCCGGTCGATCGCTTTCATACAGCGGCTCTTGCTAAGAAAGTAATTTTAACCCGTGTGTTAGCTCTCCGCAGGAGCGGCGCCCGCTCTTGATGCTAATCAATCTCGTATCAATTAGGCCATAATTGCTGAGTCAATGAGAGGGGAGGAGTGCTTAAATATTGATGAGGAGTCTAAAAGGCCCGTCAGGTGTTTATTGGCAGGGAGGAGAGATGGACAGCGAGACGGCGGAGGAGGAGGAGGAGGAGGAACGAGGCAGCACGGGTGATGGAGAGACGGCCGAGGGCGAGTTGCAGCAGTGGGAGCGAGCTGAGAGCTCGATCAATACACACTGCCCTTTACTCTGCTAGCCAAAACTCAACATCTGCCGCTTTTTCACGCAGATGTGTCTATCCGATCGAGCGATTACTTATTACAAATATTACTCCCTGTTGCTTGTGCAATCAAGAGCTAACGCTGCTAACGCTCGCAATATATAAGTCTTTCCCTCACCAGTCCAATCATACAACTTATTTTTATACTATTGTTCTGTGGTATTTTAACTACTTTTTCTTTTTTTTAACTTCAGGAATTTGCAGTCATTTTAGAATTTCAGATGTTAAAAATTTGTTTAGCTCAGAGGTCGATCTTGTCTCTATTCTTTTCGAACTCCTAAGCGTATACTTTGCTCTTCTACCCACAGAGCGAGTAAAGCAGGTACAGTGAGATGACATGGTGTCTGAGCTCAACATCTGGCTTCCATTTATATTCAAATGAAGTCTTGTTTTCACCTTCCTGCTTTAGTACACGAACGTGTTGTCATTTTCTTACCACACCTAGAGTGATAATAGTGCTCACGGCTACGCCACGTGTCCTCATCATCATCTGCGCGTTTACGTTCCGATGTGTAACGGCAGCTGATTTTGGGGACAAAGTGTCTCGAGATAGAGTAATGCAATTAGCGTAGTCGAACACACACGCATGCATAATTCATCAGAATTCCTACATGTTCTTCTGGAACGAGGTTTTTTTTAAGAATTTAGTTGTGATTAAAGCTAACCCCAGCCCTCGGCTTAACCTTCACAACTTTCCGCTGCTTCTTATCGTCTCCGTCATGTTCTTTCTTGGCTAGTTTTTGCCCGCAGGATGTCTGTTTCTTCTGAAACGACCTTGAAAACGAGCTTTGCTGAGAACAAGCTTTGTTGAAAGCGACTCTTTTGTTTTGCCAAAGCGCTTGGCTCGGCCGTTTTCCTTCAACTCTTCTAGAAACTCCAGAAAGAAAAAAAAAATCTTAAGGCATCTGCTTGAATCCAAAGCCTCTGATATGTGTGACTGTTATTGCTATATGCTAATGCATGCACATTTATGCTACAAAGTCCCTTTTACTCGTCACTTACACTGATCCGGTCACATTTATAACACTTTAGCGCTATTTGCATGCTAACAGCTCCAATGTGCTACAGGCCAAGCAGTCACACGCATCACTTCCTGTTGCATTGCAGTATAACATTAACGCTATATAGCTAAGCGTCCATGCAACAAACACTAGAGCTCTCAACAAAAAACAACAACAAAATTGGAAATAAGAGTTCATTACAAAGAAGGTCAGGATAGAGAAGACTCTCTAGCCCAGCCTCATTGATGTGAGCCAAGATTTTGTGTGTTTACAGTGTTGTAACTTGGCATGTTTAGCATGTAGCTAATGATGCTAGTAATGCTAACACTTTAGCTTAAAAGTCCATAAGAGTTCGTTTCAAAGAAAACCAGGAAAGCGAATGTACGCTGGATCATCGTCATAAAACAGCGTGAGCCGAAGCTCACGTGTTCGCTTAGAGGTTGAAAGCCATGACCGCTTGCTAATGCTAACTTTAGTCAAACTCTACAGGCCACCACAGGCTCTGGGGGCGGAGCTTCGTGCACGTGGGCAGGAATGGGAGGAAAATGATTTAGTCGGCTATCTTACGTATAGTATTTTCTTTATATTAGACTGTATCATAAATCAGGCTACAAGAGGTGTCACGTCATCTGTGATATGAAAATGAACTGTTCTTGACATTATTATTAATAAAAATGTTATTATGATTGTTATACACCTAGTAAAGGACTACACAAGTAATCAAAAAATCAGAATGATGAAGTAATTGTGCTTTATTCGCAAACAAAATAAACAAAAAACAAACAAACGGAAAAACATGCCGGAAATGTAAATCCGCCTCATGACTGAATGGTGGAGCAGCAAGAGCAGCTTAAAGCCGAACCGCGCTGCTGCTCTTTGCCGTGACCGCGGTGCGTCCGGCAGCGCTGTGTGAAGTCGGGGGTTAGGCAGGCAACAACGTCGTCCAGCGTAAAGTGGACTGTAGCACTCGAGCTGTTTCAGTGTGTAACATTTCCACTCTGCGCAGTTTAGTGTGTAAATTGCGTAGCCTTTACTGTGACTCCTGTCAGCCGTCTCTAAATTCACCCGAGCATTATTTTGCTGTGCACGCCATCAGGCTTGACTCCTAAAGATGCAGGGCTTGTGGTGATGTTAACTAAACGCGCCGTGTCGATTAAGTGCAGGCAACAGGTCGAGCCCTCGGTGCTGATTGCAGCCGTCTCGTGACACAAGCAATCGCCTTGATTGATTGGAGTGTCGGGTTCTCTCGGCCCAGCTGATTGGCATGTTAATGACACCGGCACGGGAAAGCGCTTAGTCAGACCCACAATTCACGACAGTTAGCTGACCAGCCGAATGCAGTCTTCCCCCCTTTTTTCCCCCCAAAAAGCTTTGCTAGCACTCATTTGTTAGCGTGTAGCTCAGAGCTATCTAACTGTGTCCAATTATCTGTCAAGCGCCCGGCACTCGGCACTCAGGCTTGTCTTTATGTTGATGTCTCCATACGAGATCTTAATAAATGAAATACGGCGAGCTTTAAAGCCTCTAACTTTAGACACGGCTGATAAATACAGCTGAATCGGGAAACGATCGGTCTTCAAGATGAACACGTAAACATCCGGCAGCATCCGTCACACACAGATAATTGTGTTAGCCTTTGAGTCGCTCTGTTCGCCTCCAGCATGAATTCTGCCCCATAAAATAATGAATCAGAATTTGTGAGGTGTGTGTGTGTGTGTGTGTGTGTGTGTGTTGGTCATTAGGGCCTCTGCTTCCTCCCGAGCGCTTGAGTGTGACAACAGCAGATGTGTTTTCTCTTTAATACTCCCCTGTCATGTTTTTTTTGTTCGTCCTTGATGGGCGAGAAGCTGTGAAGGACTCGCTCTGTCCGGCCGCTAACGATTCCGAGACACTTCTGTCCTCCTCGAACACAGGAAGGATAAGGAAGCACTACTTCACTCGAGAGCGTCACATCACACACCTCTGAGACTTTTGCTCACGTTAGCCAGATAGTTAGCGTTAGCAATGAATGCTGACATTTATGAACACGATGTAAAAATTCTCCCAGAATTTCTGTGAAGTAAGCAGATTTTTATTTAGCTAGCTAGCGTTTAGCAACAGTAAAGCTTGTGGAAATGTATTCTTTAGCTAGCTAGCATTTAGCAATAGTAAAGGTTATGAGGTAACAATCTAAATAGATATATTTAAAAATAGGATTTAAAATTAGTCAAAGAAATTCTGTTGTTAGCGCATATTTGCTAGCCTGCCAGTGACAGGAACGAACATGTATAAGTATGACTTAAAATTTATCATGAGGTTAGTGCATGTTAGCCAGGTGGCTAGTATTAGCTGTGACTGTCACGAGTGCGGTGTTGGGCGGGACGCATGCGCAGGTGAGGAGATGGCTTAGTAAAACTCATGGAGTTTATTGTATAAACACACACACACACACACACACACACACACAAGCTGGGCAGAGGTACAAAATCGGCAGCCGAGAGAATAATCCACAAACATAAACGAGGTCGAGCGATCGGCAAACAGAACATCAAAGATAGAATTCCTGTAAATGTAGTTAGTCTTTGTTAGCTAGCTAACAAAATGATGCCATTTGTCCGAAATCCTGGCTCGTGAAATGAGTGCAAATTAGAAACAGAAATATGATTTTAAAATATTCTCCAAAATTCGGTTGTTAGCTCCTAGCTCGCCAGTGTTAGCATGGAAGATAACGAGTATAAATTATCAAGATGATGAATGATAAAAGCTCATGAATATGATTTAAATCTCCAGAGTTCCTGCAGAGTTAGGTCATTGTGGTTCGCTAATTAAATAGACATATGAACAGACAATTTTCATAGAAATCTTGTCGGCCTGGCTTATGTTAGCTTACTGGCTAGCTTTAGCAGTAAAGATTACGCACTTTAACATTAAAATCCTCCAGGAATTCCTATGTAGTGTCTCATTTTAGTTAGCTAGCAGGAAAATCCGCTTAGAAATCCTGTCAGGTTTACGAACATTATTATATGTGAGTAATTCTGAGAGAAATCGGAGCTGAAGCTAATGCTAACAGGGATTCAGTTCAAGTGTTTTGCTGTAACAGTATTTTTTGTATTTGATGAACGTAGCATCTTTGCTAAGACAAAATGAAGGATATCATTAATTCAGCTTATAAAAAAAAGAAGCATAAAGCTAGTCACAGTGAACCTCTTTGAAGTTCACTAATTAGCCTCACCTGAGGCACCTTTAGCTAGCGACCGCTTAGTGATAAGCCAGGTCTCCTGAATGCCTGCGCGAGAGTGAACGCTACTAATCTAATAAACGCTAATCATGCCAAGAGAATCTTCTCTTTGAATTAGAGATAAAGCAACACCTCAAGCGAAAAAAGGTGCTAATAGCTACAAAAAAGATGTATGTGTCATGAAGATAATTCTTTATACTTTCTCTAACATGCTGTTTTGGTTTACATCCAGCGTATAATGTTTAGCTGATAATTCCTGAAGATAACACCCTCACTCGTTAGCCTCAGATAAGATAATAAGCTAATTAGCACTCTGGGAAGATGCTTTATTTGCCAACTACATTGTTAGCTAAAACAAGAGGGGGATTTGACACTGAGGCAGCTTTTCACAGCCCGACATCACTTCATATATGATTAACATTTCATCCCAGTGTTGAGCGCTTAGTGCATACGGTGTTGCTGTAGAGCTCTTCTATCATTCCTTCTCCTTTCTCCGGTGCTTTAGTGAACCAGGCTTTTGAATAGCGCTTCTGTTTTTTTTTTTTTTATCCGCTTTACCCATGACTAGCCACAGATTCAAAAGGACTGTCTAGCTAATAATAACAGTATTACTGGAACAGGAAGTCCATTTACCGGCTGAGATATCTCGTTTAACACCACAGCGCCGTTGAAGTCTGGATTCTGATTGGTCAGATTTTCTACAACAGCAGCTCTGACTGGTTCATATTAATGCGCTCGTTCCAACACGTTCTTGCTCATTCGCAGGGAACTGTAACTCCACATGCGCAACCGAAAACAAAAGTGTTCATATGACGAGGTTTTCTTAAAGCAACGAGATGTTTATGTAACACATAGAGTATGCAGGTAGCCTTGCACTTTTTTCTCTTAGTAACTTCAAGAGAGAGAAAAAAGATGGCTTGGTGAGGGAACTACTGTTTATAGCTGCTATAACGTAAGCGAGAACAGAAGCTAACTTGTTTCGCGAGCATTCATCAACGCGAAATGTAACTGTAAACTGAGAAAAAAACTCGGACGTTTTATTCTTGAGTCATTAAAAAGGTGATTGCTCTGGGATAAGAGGAATAAAACACCTCCAGACGTGCTGTTATAGGAAAATAATAAGAGTAGCAGTAACTCCACTTCATCACATTATGATTATATGATAATTTTCCTCACTCAGCTGTCTTTGTTCATAACAGCACGTCATAATGTAGGCTCACAACCAAAAACATGATTTCACGAAGTGCAAATTTTGTCTGCAACAGCGAAATCCTGCCATGTAACACCGGGTTAAAGTGCCAGAAATGATTACCGCCACTTATTATTTTCCCTCGTGCCAAGCGCTGGTAGTCACTCATCCACTCTGTATGATCATGGGTTGTCCTTTGAAGAGATTCACCTGAATTGGATCACGTCAGGACGAGATGAAGACGAGAAACCAGGAGAAAGGAGTGTTTTATTAGCCTGGAACACTGAAGTCTATAAAAGGGCTCGAGTTTTAACAATACAAGTCCCTCGTTGACGAAGAGTTGGATCATTTCAGCCTGCTGCTGATGAGGTGATTTGAGACAAAGCCTTTCTAAAGAGTGTGCTGTAATGGACGAGCAGTTTGTGGTGTGTTAGCGTTAGCGCCAGCGAGAGTTAGCATGCTGCTCTGTGCTGACACGTGTCTATGAGGTCCATATGGTAGTTCCTGCGACTGATTAGACAGAGATGAGTAAAAAAACAAGTGAGCAAAAAATCCAGTGAATATCACATGCAACGAGTCATGGTGTTTTTTCACCTTAAGCATATGGGGACCTTGAACAGAAGGATGGTTTCAAAAGTATTGGCACCCACACAATTCACAGATGATAACCGAACAGGAATCCTTCCCTGTGATGTGTAACGAAGCAGGAGACGATGTTGGACAATCTTCCTCCATGCGTTTCATTTTAAGCTTTTATATTCTCAGGATAGCGTCTTAAAGAGCACAGGTTTTCAACACGGTTAAAATCCAGAGACTTTGTGGCAGCAACACTATACTGTAGTGTAATAATTATGGTGGGAGGGGGCATGGTACGAATACTATTGCAACATATATCTTTTTTTTTTTATAGAAATAAGTGTAAATAAGTTAATCATTGTGCAGACATTTTGTGCATTCTACATATGTTCTCAATGGGCGCCAATATTTTTGCAGTGGAGACCCATGTCGATGGAAAGAGCCCTTTCTGATATCCATTGTTATAACCAGAGCAGTGATCAATAGCAGTACTTAAGCAGCTGATCCTCGTTATATCAGACTTGTTCTGGCGCCTTGCAGAATCCCGAGGCCGGCGTGGCTGTATCGGAGGATCAGCGGGGGTCCGGCAGGTGCAGCGCGCCATAATTGAAGCGGAATCATGGCTCTGTCGGCGTCTCCGGAGCGTGTGATCCGGCCTCATTCCCACGGCGTTCCACGTAGCCGCGTTCCTCATCTCTCGCTGCCTATTAAGAGCTGCTCCTACAGCCACGGGGAGCCTTGTCTCATTACTCGAGTTGGAGCGAAGTAACCGAGCAAAAAAGTTCTCTTAATTCCCCTTTGCTTGTTTCTGCCGGCTCCCCCGAGGCACCGGGAAATTCGCACCTAGCGCCGAACGCACCCACGCCGCACCTACGTGCTGCGGCTTGGAGGTCGCTGGAGGATTAAAGACCTTAAAAAGGCAAAGCAGGTGCTTCATCTTCATGTTTGAGCAAATCTAACCGGCATAAAACAACGTTTGATCCAAATCAGGAGAAGTCAGTTAACCTTTTGAGACAACAGGCTGCTTAATGAGATCACGATTTTGGCAAGTTTGACTGACGTGTTATTTGCAGCTCACAGAACGTGTTGCTTTAAACTATTAAACACTGATCTGAGGTTCAATAGCACATTGTGTAATATGCTTAATAAAGCACTGAAATGACCTGGGAACATTTCTACACCTTTAACCTAATTAAAATTCACTGATGTATGAATAAACATGATATGCAAATTACCTATAGGAAAATATCTCCGTGTGCTTGTGCAGTTTCTACTCTTCTGAATTCTCAAGAGAAGATTAGGGAAGACTTTTTTTGTATCTATTTATTGGTGCATCCCCTTCTGACCAATCAGAATCCAGAATTGGAATGTCTGTACCCACAGGGTGGTATACCATTAGCTAGCTTATGTATCAATACATAATGGCTAGCATGCTCGCTGTTTAGCATTTTGCTTTAGTGGATGTTGTACTGAAGCTCTAAGTCTAGAGAAATCCTTAGGTGTGCACTGCTCAGCGTTTTCTTAAATTATTTTTTTAGTTAAACTACAGCTAACGTCTAAACACAAATTAAGTAACGCACTGATCAGTGAGAGACTTCGTCGTGCTGTTCACGCTGTGTGCAGAGTAGCAAAGCAAGCTAATTGCATTAGCTACGTACACTCACCAGACGCACCAATGATCTCTGCTACGTCCTTCCAAGCTTTATTTCTTTTCCTAACATGTCTGTACACATTTACTGAGAGGTAGTATAAGACAGGATGAGACGAAACCATGGAAACAGGAACTAATTGCAAGTGGGAACTAAAGTAGTGAGCGGGGAACTGAAGGAACGTTCGCACCACACATGCCAAGGGTTCCTCAGAGGAATCATTCCAGCTTGGATTTAGCTAATTTGCATATTATTGTCTTTTTTTGAAGGCTGATCCCGCCCACAAAGTTTGATTGACAGGAAATGAAATAAAATAAAGCAGGTAATCCATAAATGAGAACATACTGTAGATTTTTACACATCTACTCTGTATTGTTAAAAATAAGAAATGTAATAATGCAAAAATCTTTCCACTAAAAATGAGCGAACATCTGTGACAGTTGCTTCATTTGAAACTCTTAAAATATATGAATGAACTGTTCCCAACCCGTTTGCTACCCCCTCGCTCAGGCTCTATATTTAGACGCTCAGCGTGTTGGACTATTATGAGACACGGATATGTCTTCGTATCCCAGAACCATCGCAGGTCAGACGGTTTTGATGAACGGCTCCTCGTCTGAGAGCCGAAAATATTCGATTACATCTCGCGAGCGTCCTGAAAGTCGGTACGGGTTCAGAACAAACACCTTCTCAAGAATTCCAAAAGAAAATTAATACAGCATATTTATCTCTGCTTACTGACGGAAATCGAAGCCTCATCACGAATCCACACACACATTTATCTTCCGCTGTCGATGTGGCTTTCAGGCGACGCCTCGATATTTCTGAGGCTTCAGGAAATATCATCAAACAGCGTTTCAGATGTCGTGGTGTTGAATCATTTTCTAGAGCCGAGGCTCTGACAGAAGTGCAGCTGCAAATCACATATTTATACAGTACTAATGTATACATTATTGTTTCTATAGTAACAGCTTGTAGTGCGGATGCACCAGATTAAACGATTAAAAAAAAAAAAAGATTATTGTGAAGTTTTCTTAAAGTAAGGCGGTGTTTCAGTGATGTCTGCAGACATCTTTACAGTGCACGCTTCTCTAAATTCCCCAGTCACGTGACAAGCTGAGCTTTTTTGTCTTGTTAACCTCATGATAGAGAAAAGGCGAGGCTGGTGCGGGAACGCCGTTTATAGCTGCTATAATTATAGGTATAGTTTATGGGAATCTGAATGCAAAGCGCTACGTGACTTTACACCTAAGAGGACATTTGTATTAAGTTCGAATTATTTCATGTGAATTTAGCTGTCAATGGATCCAAAGAGCTACATTCAGAGTGAATGGAGTTAAAAAGCTGCATAAATAAATATTAATGCAGGGAAAGGTGCGTGTATTCAGAGTCAAGTTACGCAACAGGGTTTTTGGTTTGATTTAACAATATAATAAAATAGCACTTGATCCAGCGCATCCTGTTATAGTACATTTTATTACTATCATTATTATTATTATTATTATTACTCTTGTTGTTACTTTTTTATACCCATCTACTACACTTGAAGTAAATTAAACATTTATTCAGAAAATAATTAACGCTTGAGATTAGTGATGTCTCTGATTCTGAATTTCTCTCTCCTTCAGTGTCCTGTGTAGAAAAACCCCTTTTCCTGGACGCTGAAGGGACATAAAGTGCATGCATTTATATGTTTCTATTGTCTTTGAATGACATTCAGCAGTACTTGGTATAATATAGGAACTGTAGTTACATCAAGCTGTCAGAGAGTGGTGCTGGACTTCACGCAAGCTGATAACACGCAAGGAAAAGTTCGGAATGGGGCGTAACTAAGACACGCCTCTGTTTTAATCAAGCTCCGCCCCATTTGTGTAACTAAACACAACAGTGCAATAAATGTTTGTTGATTTTCTGTCTTATTTTCTATATTTTTCTTTTACCATTGTGCCATTGTGTGTGTGTGTGTGTGCGTGTGCGTGTGTGTGTGTGTGAGTGTGAGACCATCTGTTCAGTACATCTGCTCCAGTTCCTGTAATATACATAAATTGATATAATATGAACTGAATAAAAGTGGTGAAAATCTTTACGTTCGCGGTTGTCATGGACGCATCGTTAGAGCCTTTGTGGATTTTAATAGACGTCTCTTCAATTAGAAGTTTCCCATCTTGGAAAAATTGTTACTGGAGCTCTGACGTCTCTGAGCTGGAATTCCATGAAGGCAAACGAGTACAAGAAATCTGTTTTATAATCATTAGAGATGCTTTTGACTTTCTTTATTATAAGCTTAGATCACTAAAAACAGGATGGATGATTGGAATATGAAGCCATTTTGCGTGAGATATTTTGATCGGACTTCCTCTTGGACAGTTTTAAACTGTCAGAGCTTCTCACGTCCACACGGAAGCCAAACAAGCAGGAAGTGACTGCAAGCATCCCTCTTTACCGACCCTAGTGTGAGCAAGACGCCGGAGGATAAGAGCAGGACAATCTGCAGTTTCCAGCGATTAGTCATGAGCGTAATCTTGGGTTTGCTCACCGCTGTATGTCATTTGTAATTTATCATTTTCACTCCTCCTTTGTAGTTGCCTTATTAAGGAATGGCGGCACTCGAGAGCCAATTAAGCGTTCCTCGCCACATCTTCCTCTCTTAACCTAACGTTTGTGATGTATCTTCTTTCACGTTGATCAGCATTATCACATCGTCTGCTTTTATCTCTCTCTAAGTGCTGTCCCGTCTGATCAGGACGCCTTCAAACGGATCCTTGCCACTTTGATGATTCAAGTTCCAGCTCCGGATAAATCAGTAAAAAGCACTTTGGGTTAGCATCAGCGTTCGATCTGGAGTTAGCCACCGGACGCTGTGGAGCAACCACACACACGCTACTGCCGCTGTCAATACATCACAAATTAATCTGATATAAAAAACACAGCTTGTCGTGCAAAACTGCAAAAGGTCACGAAGATGTCGGGATCCAGAGAACATCTCTGTGTTATAAACAGAGCGAGATTTTGCCGCGGTCAGGTGCCGAGGCGAGCGATGTTTGTAGCTGATGATTGTATTTCCCTCTTTTCTCTCTCGAGCTCCTCGGGGACGCATTACATATAATAATCCAGCGTGTTAAAATTCAGTCCCTGCGTCTGTGTGCTTTCCGCCACGTCCGTCTTCTTGACATCGCATTACAGTTTGTGTAAGAAAGGTGAGATTACGCATTAGCAGCGCTTTTGTGCTGGTCCCTTTTCAAGGGTTCTTAACCAGACGCTGATTTCGGCTACAGGAGATTACGGGCGCTTTTTTGCAGATGTGATATGATATTTGGAGTAGTGAGAGTGGAAGCTGAGGGTAAACCTGAGTGATTAGACAATTCAGGGGTGTTACGCAGCGCTAATCTCAAAACAAAACAATGTGTGGGAAGCCAGTGCAAAAACAAAAGCATCAGTGTTTGCTAATTGAGGTGTTAGCTATGAAGAGATGAGCGCACTTAACACTGTTACAACTAGAAGGAAAAAAAAAAGTTGAAGTGACTGGAGCAGGAAATTCAGATTTTTCTCGCAGACCTCTACACGGGCTCTGCTGTAGCTTCTGTATTTATAAGCATGAGCTGAATAATAATAATGTCCTATAATGATCTAACACTGATATTCACAAATGTGTGTACAAGTCAGCTATAAATAACGTCCTCGCACGGCTCCAGGTTCCATCCCGAGCTCGGATAAATGCCAGCGTGGATTTTCCCGCATGTTCTCTCCGTGTTCACGTGGGTTTCCTCCCAGGCCACAAAAACATAAAGGTAAACGGATTAGCCGTGATAAACTGCCCCTTGGCGTGAACGTGTGTGTGTGGTGCCCTTCGATGGACTGGGGTCTCACCTGGGGTGGCTCCTCTGACCTTGCACAGGGTTATGGGATCAGCTCCAGATCCACTGAGACCCTGGCCAGGATTAAACGCTTACTGAAAGTCTGATGTGTTCTGCTGGTGGAAAGTTCAGGAATAAAAAGCTCTGTGGATCTAACCAATATACAATATATTACTGTACACGTGCATAATGGTGTTGAATGTTTCCCGTAGAATGCATCTACTTACACGGGCAACAACTTTGTCTCTGTATGTCGCCGTTGCTGGCTGTGGCTAACATACAGTAGGTTTGAGGAAGCGGGCTACAAATGTATTGAAAGAAGATGCCTCATCCATTTCTAAAAAATGTATACACTAATAAATATTATAAGTATATAACTCTAGTAGCAAAGTAGCACTCCATGCGTGGAGACAAATAAAATGTTAGTATAGGAACTAAAGTTTAAGGAAATGTTTCACGGATCACTCTGATTGGTCTTTATTTTTAGTCGCTATGCCAAGGCAATTGGAAGTATTGCCACTATTGGAAATGAACGACTTCTGCTCCCTTTGTCGATGCTGTCACTGCTGGTCTGATCCAAAATGGCCACCATAGCATTGCGCTACCAATGAAACCATGGCAACCAGAAGGAAACAAAATGGCAACTTGGTGTAAGTTACAGTTGTATTCTGTTTGTGCTTTCTTCAAAACTTTAGTAATGATAATATCCTTAGCATAGTGGTGTGTGTGTGTGTGTGTGTGTGTGTGTGTGTGTGTGTGTGTGTGTGTGTGTGTGTGTGTGTGTGTGTATGTGTGTGTGAATGTTCCATTCTGAATGGCAGATATCCCCATGGCTCAGAAGTCAACATCTCTGAGCTATCTATAGCTTCTGTGTTTCATTCGGACTGTACCATACGCTGCATCGTGGGGTGCATATGTGGTGATATGGTACTAGTCAGTGCTCAGAAAGTTTATGTGAAACGCCCCGGCTTGCTTATCTCTGGAGAACACACTGACGCTTCCATCCCTGACTCATTCCAAGTTCTGATATTGTTCCTGTTAAACACAGCAGGATTCGATCTCATGTCACTCCATGACTTCTCTGAGAAAAGACACACAGCTTTAGCGCTGAAGAAACACCGACACGCTGTAAAGCTTCACACGCAGAGCAAATGGCCGATCTGTGGCTTTTCTCTCACACCTCTGCACTAAACAGAGTAATAGGTATTGAGGGTTTATGTGCCTGAAAGCGGAAATCCGTCCCGAGCAATGTTTCCGAACGCTGAAGACTGTAACACGTAATGCAGACGTGTAGCAACTGGAATAATGCCAGGAGTCATGGTCATGAGAAACGTTTACACACCCTGCGAAGTGCTCGTGTCCTGTCCAGGGTGTATTCCTGCATCCTGCCCGGCGTTCCCAGGATCAGCTCCGGATCCAGCGAGGCCCTGATCAGGATAAAGTGCTTACAGAAGACGGATAAATGAACAATTAACACTTTTTATGGCGAAAGTTTCTGCCTGGTTTCTTTCTGAGCAACATCCTACATGAGGAATATATATACTGTATATAGATAGTGCTTTTGGAAAGTATTCACCCCCCACAGAAATAAAATGATGTAAAGTATTTAGATGTCCTCAGAATTATTTAAAGCAATATAAAAAACCCCACAGATTTTTCCCCCTACCCCTTTCTTTTAGCAATCTAAACGTTAACGTTACATAAACATTAAATATGTTACCTACAGTGCACCTGGGTTCATTTTAAATCCACTTGTGCTCGATGATATGCTTGCACAATAAATATCTCTGACTTTGGGAGGTCTCGCAGGTAAAACGGCAGATCAGATCAGTCCTGCTGTCGTGAGGGCCAATTAACTGAGCGTGAAGCTTTGAGATGAAGTAAAAACCCAGAGAAGGTGATTAAAACATATCATAACAAAAATATGCCACCAGCGAAACTATACCAACATCAGGCCAAACCGAGTGCTCGGGCAAGAACGGCAAGTGTCAGGGAAGTGTCCAGGAGTCCAGCTAGAGCGCAGAGCTCAGGGCTGAACCTGCGCAGAACTCAACATTATCAGCTCTCCATAGATCTACAGGAGAGCAGCCACTTCTGAGAAAGGCCACGTTAGAAACTCTAGCTTCGGGAAAATGATTTTGTGCTGAAAATTGAGCCATTTACTCTAAAGCCAGTGTTATTTTTTTGTCACAAACGAAATCCAGTGAAAACTCGTTCCTGTGATGAAGCATGGTGGTGGTAGCACTACAGGAGCAACTATAACGCTTACTGCCATCACAGACATCATGGATGAAGCCAAATATACACAAATTGTTGAGAAGAATGTGTTCCAGTCAGCCAGACATCTGCTTTTAGTGCAAAAATATACAGTATACGTGAGCCAAAGCGCAGAGCCGAAACTACACAGGAATTCTCCGTCTAATTTGGAAGAGCTGGAGAAAATCTGCATTGAGGAATGGAGTAAAATGCCTAAATCTGAAAGCACACAGCTCATAGAGACACATCTGAGACGAATCAAATGTGTGATGGCTGCAAAATGACAGTTCACACTGAGGAAGTGAATATTTATCATCTTTTTCTGTACAGAGGCACTTCAAAATGAGCAGAACAACAAAATCCCATTCTGAAATGCTGAAATGTGATGCAAAAAGAGCAATAATCCCAGGGGGTGAATACTTTCTGAAGAGCCCTGGTTATTCTATATCTGCAGTATGTTTTAGTAATAATGGTAGAAGTGGTAACATTTACACAAAGCGATGGTTTTTGGAGCTCCAGAGCTGTCGTAAGATTCCACCCCGGTCCATCATGCGTATAAATTTCCCTGCCCCTGTTGTAAAATCCCTCCACCTCAGTAGGTATTATAGTCTAATAGCTGGCCTAGGTGTTTTAATTAGCGAGGGATCCTTGTTCTGAAGGCAGATGGCACAATCCTCTGTCTTTTGTTAAAGTCACACTAATTAAAATTCTCGGAGAAGAGCGCTCCCTCCAGAATGCATAATAAGACGGCCGGCTCAGAAACTAATAAGAGACCTGACGCCTTGACAACAGCCTCACCTTGAAACTTCGGGCGAGTCGATTGCTCACAGAGTAGTAACCCCACCAAACCCTCCCAGGATCCAGGCGGAGAAAAAACACTCAAGAGTTCTAAAATGTGGAGGCAGAATGGCCTCTCGGCGTGACACGGGCCGCGCCCAGGTCAGCGTGGCTGCTTTATAACTATTTAATGACGCCAGCTCCGGTAGAACGAGCGATTTTAAATCTACACTATTACTGAGAGATGAGCAGGCTGGGAATACACACACACACACACACATACACACACACACACACACACACACACACACTTGGTGAGCTGGCCTTTGCTCTTGTTGTTGTCGGCGCCGTTGTAGGTGACGGCAGCGAGCTTCCTGCTGCGATA
>JAQQZX010000033.1:28198794-28213259 GCA_030068355.1 Notoglanidium maculatum | reverse complement strand
ACACACACACACACACACACACACAAACACACACACACACACACACACACACACACACACACACACACACACTTATAGAAATGCTGCAGCAGACGTTTCAGGTATAATCAGACAAACTGCAGATTCACAGTTTTCTCTCTCTCTCTCTCTCACCTTCTCTGTCTGTGTGTCTCCTGCTCTCTCTCTCTCTCTCTCTCTCTCTCTCTCTCTCCCTCCCTCTCTCTCCCTTTCTCTCTCTCTCTCTCTCTCTCACTTCCTCGCTGTCTCTCTCTCTCTCTCTCTCGCTCTCTCTCCCTCCCTCTCTCTCCCTTTCTCTCTCTCTCTCTCACTTCCTCACTGTCTGTGTGTCTCCTGCTCTCTGTTTCTCTATCTCTTTGTCTCTGTGACTGTGTCTTTCTCTCTGTCTGTCTGTCTGTTAGTCTGTCCCTCTTGCCATCACTCTCTAACTCTCTCGGTCTCTGTCTCTCTCTCTTTCTGGACTACAGAGTGTATTGTTGTGGTGAGGTTTTCAGTAAGGAGGTGTTTCTGTATCATGTACAGAAGGAGTCTGCAGTGTCAGCACTTTGTATGAGTCAGAGGTAACGCTGGAACTGTAAGAGTTTGGTGAGGGAACCACTGTTTATAGCTGCTATAACGTATGTGAGAACTTGTCTTGCTGACGCGCCACAACATTAAATGTAACAATAAAAGGAAAAACCATGTCATTCTATAATAAATAATACACTGTAATGGTGGTCATATTGCTGTGCTATAAGAGGACTGAAACAGTGCGGCGATCTTCTGGATGGTGACAGTGACTCCGCCCCCTCACGCCGCCCCGTTGTTGCTTATTTTACCATAACGGCATGACACCATGTGTTCTGTTCCCAACTTCTAATATGGTATAAATGTATAATTACGTGACTTCACTTTTCACTGCTGATGATTTGACTTGATTCTGGGCTAGAGGACAGTGGCGTGAACTCTGAGCTCCTCAGGGCTGGTCTCAGGGTCTGGAGTCCAGCAGCGACCTTCAGGGTTCATCAGCTCCAGTCCTGAGAGGCTTGGGGACACGGTTTGGTGATTTTCCTGCTCTAACTCTCCTTATAATTAACTCATGAGCTCTTTAAGATGTTCATAAATTGGGAAATTCCCAAACGGTGCTGGACTCCAGCTCTGCAGGACTGGACTTGATGACTCCTGAAGGTCACTGCAGTTTTATTAAGAGCATCACAAAACTTGCCTTTGAGTTGAGATGTATCTGATGGTAAAACACAGGGATGCACTGATATCTTTATTAGTTTTTCCGACCGTGTATGAGTACACAGGAGCTACTCGTTGGAATATTTCCTGCTTTTGACCCTGGCGTGTGATTGTTCATGACTATCTCCGAGCCCTGATTTCTTATGATTTATTATTTCACCCATATGAGGATTGGAATTGGGAAAACTACGGCATGAAGGCTGAGGCATTTAATTGAGTTTGCGTTTTAATACCGCTTGAATAAAGAGCAGACGCCGGCCTCAATAAGTCTCACAAATTGAGTTCACTTCCTCGTTGCTTTTGAACGCTGCACCTCGACTCACCTCCTTCAACCCAATTAATCCCTGTAATGATGTCAGAAAGCACACAGTCTTCCACCGTCTCCGTAAAACAGCGAAACACCTCAACGGTCTTATGAGAAAGAAAATCTTCTGAGTGGTCCTGTGTTTTAATGAAACCTAAACAACAGAACTGATCAGAATACTGATTATTTATTATTACTTCTTGAACCTTACAGTCTGATACTCTGCAGATTGGACGTCAGGAGCGTAAAGCTGGAGAGGAAGAAGCTCCTGACTGGACCAAACGCCAGTGAAGTACTAAACCGCTTCTTTAAAATAAAATTCCAGCTAAATTAAAATTCCAACATGGAGGTAAAGGCCTCTTGTGAGGTAATCTAGCGTGCTAAATGTCAGTCATTAGTAATTAAGTTTTTTTTTTCTTGGTACATGTACAGCTTATTTAATTATTATTATTATTTTTTCCCTATATTTTTTTGACCCTATTTACAATGTCAAGTCAGCAAATTTACACATGTAGAGTTTTAAATATTTTTATATTTATTTCCAGTTTATTTACCCTCTTAAGTCTCCTTTTCTGCATACAGTATATACCATTTAAAGAATATTTCTGTTTAATTTTATTCAGTCAGAAATGTTTCTACACATGTACAGTATTAAACAATGTTTCTCATTTTTATGATATTTAAAGTTAAATGTTTTTTACACTTCTGTTTTTTTTGTTTGTTTGTTTGTTTGTTTGCTGTTTTACACTTTTTTGTATATAATTTACACTGCATAAGTCTGCAATTATTTGCAAATGCCATTTTATTGAATATTTCCTTTTCTACGCTTCACTTTATTTTACACTTATATTTCTATTTGTATTTTATTACTCGTATTTATAACATTGACACACTTCAGTCTGTAGTTATTTCACATATGCACAGTTTTAAAAGAAACATTTCTTTTGATTTTATGTACACTTCAATTCTGTTTATTATTTTTTATTTAAGTTCACTGGACAATGTAAAGCCTCTAATTTTCTACACGTTCAAATTTTAAATATTATTCTTGATTTGGGTTTTGTATTATTTTATTACTATTATATGTTTATCTCTCTCTCTCTCTCTCTCTCTCTCTCTCTCTTTAACCAGATCTATGCACTTTTAACTTTTTCATCATTTTTTGTTTTGTCTCACACAAGATCTTTCTTCAGGACCAATGAAGTCTTACCATATTAGCCAACCAAAACACCTGAAATACTGATATTGTTACTGTTAATTAAGGGCTGAACACAGAACAGGTGAAAACAATGGGTTAACAAGCCAGTGACAGGATGGGGCAGAAACAGGACCAAACCCAGAATAAAGGTACATGGAGAACTGGGAATAATAACAACCAGCGCTCACTACACTGGGAACCTCGACTCACACTGAGAGGGGAATTTGTGAAACCTGTCATTCATGATTTCTCTTTAAATGTGCACAGAGCCATTACAAAGAAAAACAAAGCTGGAAAGGACGTAGCAGATCGTTGGTGCATCTGGTGGGTATGTAGCTTGAACAGTTAGCTTGTTTTGCTAATCTGCCAGTGCAGTTTGTAGGAAGCCAAACATATAATATGTATTCCAATATTAACATATATGGAAAACCAAAAAAAAAAAAAAAGGTAAATAAAGTGGTGTGTATAAATCGTTTGGTGTTCTGTTGGCTGTAAATTTTGGTCACTCTAGTTCTCATCAGAATTTAAATAAATAAATACATACATAATAATAATAATAATGAAATGCCGGACGGGCCACGCCTAGAGGCAAACAAACTACAAGTAATATGAGAGACTTATGACTTGTTAATGTGAACGTGCTGTGAGATGGATGTTGCCAAGTTTTAACCTCGACCAGGTGACCAGGTTTTGCGTATAAATCATCTTTTACTTCTTTGTGCATGTATATTCCCAGAGCTCGCTGCTTCATAAGTCTTGTGTTATTTTTTAATAAAATTCACCAAGACATTTCGGGTCCTTTTTGGCTCTCTTCCTGAGGCTGAACTTTAAGTGCAGCTCTTTTATTAACAAAGACCTTTATAACTCAAAGCTAAGGTCAGATAATTATTTGACCGTTAGAAGCCGGTAAAAAGCCGAGTTGAGTTGAGTCACTTCTTCAGCCCAGATTTTAAATCCCTCGGGATAATGAGAGTGTAAGAGCTGGGAGAGTGAGGAGGTCTGGTGGTGGATTGCAGCTCCTACATCCTCACCAGCCAATTTATTTTTATGTAATGAAGTCACAGCGTGGCTATGAGAAGGGGGGACAAAGCGAAGGGGCAAAAAAACGAGTGGGGACAAAGTGAACTGGGACGAAGCAGCCTTTCTGCCCCACAGCTGGCGTCTTCATCCTTACGCCAAATGAAATGCTCATTATGAGACGAGCGAAGCAAAGCTGACCCGTCTGCCCCAGCGAGCCGAGATAAATAACCCCCGGCCTCCTGCGATCGATCCCTCTGTAATGACATGCACAAGAAAAGTCATTTCCACATCTCGCTCTGTCACGGCAGGTAATCAGATTTCGCTGTGGTGACTAATTCCACCTCTCGAAGAAACCACCATGATACAGAGCACAGGATCTCAGGTTCTGATCTCATTAGCCTTCCTGTGATGCTTTCCTATTCTTTCTGTGCTCGAAAATCTTTATATAAGAAAAGCTGGAATAGGTACAATGTGAGATCAGTATTTTAAAGTTTTATCTGGCAATTTGGTTAAAGAAATTACTCAACCATAAAAACAAGCTGATACGTTATTCTCCTGGGCTGTTATCTGGTTTTATTTATACCATTTGCGGGGGAAAAAAGCACTTCAATCTCCAAACTCACAGACTTTCATGTTCTTTTACAACTCTGACAAGAAAAGTATGTGATGCGTCGGTACAGAGAGTCAGAGCAGAAAGCACTACATATTCTCCATGTGAGTAATAAAACCTGTACAGTGCATGGCCACTGAACTCACCGGATTTACAATATATACATCCCGGCACATTAGAAAGTCTTCAATGCAGCAGAACAGCAGATAACATTAGCATTACAAATTACTGACCTTAGCTAACTACATCCAATCTGCTTAATTAAAATGAATTTTTCCAAAGTAACCAAGGACTCAAGCACAGCTGCCAAACATGTCGTGTTTCTCTGGTTGTACGTACAGAACCATATGTTATATGTTCTAATGTGTTTTATTAACATAATACGGTAATATATGTTTGAAATGTAAATTGCAAGGTAAAATATCTTGTTTAGGAGCAACTTCAGATCCTAAAGTGAAATGTCTTGTATTTCAGACATCCAAAAAAATCTAATGGATTAAACAGGTGTGCTCTTTCTGTACCGAGCTTAAGACCATTTATTGGTCATTTATTGAGATTAAGAGATGAAAGTTTGATGAGAAACATATAAACTTGACAGAATAAGACATTTCAACCAGTGGTCAAAAATGTACTTTCTAATCATCTGAAAATTTCTGCAACGTAAACTTGATGTAACCTCATAGTGAAAATGTAAATTTCAGGATTGTAGTATTTTGCTGGCTGAAATGTCAGCTCTTTGCTGTTCTCCATCTCAAAACGGCTCTTCACCCAGATAGAATCTTATAATATTAAGGTCAGGAAATGACATTTCATTTGTTTTATCAATTTTAATAGTTTTTTTCTTTGTTTGTCTCTGTCTAGACTCGATCTCTGCGCTGCATATAATATTGTCAGGATCAGACAAGGAGATAGACGGAATGGAAGAGAGCAATCAGTACCACTTCAGGCCATTATGAATATATATTAATGCCATATGGCTTAGGCGATGCCCCCCTCAGAGAACCCGCCCCCCCTCAGAGACCCCCCCCCACCCCCAGGACAAGCTGGGTTTCTCATGGATGACACTGACATCTGTGCTGTCATGGAGTATCCAGGTATCAAATTCTATAGCTGCTTTATTTAAAGCTTCATTTGCACTTCATTTTAACATTTTAGCTATAGTTACAGTAACAATGTAACATTTTAGCTATAGTTACAGTAACAATGTAACATTTTAGCTATAGTTACAGTAGCAGTATAACATTTTATCTATAGCTACAGTAACAGTTTAACATTTTTTCTATAGTTACAGTAACAATGTAACATTTTAGCTATAGTTACAGTAGCAGTGTAACATTTTAGCTATAGTTACAGTAACAATGTAACATTTTAGCTATAGTTACAGTAGCAGTGTAACATTTTAGCTATAGTTACAGTAACAATGTAACATTTTAGTTATAGTTACAGTAACAATGTAACATTTTAGCTACAGCTACAGTAACAGTGTAACTTTTTAGCTATAGTTACAGTAACAGTGTAACATTTTAGCTATAGTTACAGTAACAATGTAACATTTTAGCTATAGTTACAGTAACAGTGTAACATTTTAGCTATAGTTACAGTAACAGTGTAACATTTTAGCTATAGTAAAACAAGGCCTAATTTAATTTGAGCCAGAATTTGAATTTGGGATAGCTGTAGTTTAATTTTTGCGAGTATATCTTTACTAGTAAAAATGGTATTTTACTGGTCAAAATTTGTATTAACGCTATTGATGCCCCGGTTTGACAAGACAAAAATCACTAGTGACTTTGGATTCCTGTCTCTCTTTTCTACAATTAAATTTTTACTAGTAAAATGAATGTGTTTGTTTGTACATTGTACAAGTATAATGAACATTTTACTAGTAGAAATCCAAACTGCAGATAAAAACATTGGAATTTCGACTAATTAAAATTCCAGTTCCACACATCCATAATTTAGTTTCAACTATTAAAAATGTGATTAGAGATATCTGAAATACAATCTGTAGACGAAATTCTAAATATGTGTCATTTCGGTCTGTGTGCAATTGGTCATTCATTATGACAAAATAACAATTGTACCTAACATCAAATATTTAAATTATGGGTTAGGTTCAATAAAAAAAAAACCATATCTCATGGTTATAGATTTCTGATGTGGAATTTGCCATCAGTCTGTTATGTAGTTGTATTTTCTGTACGCATGAGCAATACATCACATTGCTGAGCCACTCATTTAACTTGTGTCCATGTTTGTTCTGAAATCCCGTAGGAACTATAGTTCAGCCCTCTAGACAGAGATTGAAGTGTCGGGAAGATAGCTGTTGGGAATGTAATTGTGGAGAAGAGAGACAAGAATTCACAGTCGGTTATTTGACTAGTTGAAATGATGATACAGTAGATATTTTCAGGTTACAAGCTAAAGCTGCTTGCCCTAGTTCCATTGCTGTGCTCATATCACTGTGAAAACCTGAGTCCAAGAAACTAGTTTGGAAACAGTGCGAGCCTTCACCACTCTCACAAAAGCTTCCACAAAAGAGTCCCCACTTGAAAATTATCCTGATGTGAACCTGCCCGTTATAGGCGAGACAGATTCCTCAGAGCACACGTCGAGCTCAAGGCCTGTACAGTGCCCGTGGTCTCACATCACATCTCAGCACCAACACTTGATGCAACTCAGACCTGTGTCTGCACAGCACTTCAGAGACATGTCAGGAGATGGCCTTTACTGTGATTCACTGATTGACTCCAAATCCCAAAGTGCATCAACCAGAGTAGAGACCTACAAGTATGTCAAAAAGAAAAGCTGATGGAACACAAAAACACGAGAGACAGGAGGCTACACACACCTAAGTGGCATTCTTTCACCAGGTCAAAGCTTTCCCAGTCCCAGAGCTGGATGGAAATCCCCATAGCTTTGCTTTCTGGATAAACATCAGTGAAGAAATCTGACCTCATTAAGCCAAGCTGATGAAAGCACGGTAACCATGCCACTCTGAGAGGTGTGAGAACTTTGCACAGGAGTATGAGGCTCACAATGAGTCTGAAGATGACATCATCCCCTTACAGTGAGCCAGTATTTATTCACAGGACTCCTGACAGCCTCCAGAACTGCTTACATGGCTGTGTTTTTAAAAAAACAAAACAAAAAAAAAAACAAATAGGCAAATTAAGAAATTTTGGTTACATATAATTTTTTTGAATTGTTGTTTGGTCTTTGATAGCTTGCATGGATTAGATTAACTCACACAGAATGAGGGTTTATGTGACAATTATATTGAGAACACTTACAGAATGGACTGCTTTAAAGTGGAAAGCATTGTTCCTATTATCGCCTATATAGAGTGAATAATGAGAACACAAAGTCAAGCTACGAAACTCCACATTCAGCACTGCGGGAATACACACCGAGAAATTACAGATTACCACTAGGACCAGGTTTATGGAAATTATGAAGGGACAAATTTGAGAACAGGGTTGCCAGGTCTGTGTTCAGCTGAGTTCAGTATATTGCATGATGTCAATATTCTGCCATATTGGATTTGATCAAAAACACTTAAATATTTTCACAGGCCACAAATTTTGTCCAATCTTAGCAAAATTTGGCACAGACAATCTTTTGACAAGGTCTCACAAGGGTTAATTGTTTGCTTTTTGATTTGTTAAAGCGTTCACCCATTATAGTGAATCAAATTCAGTGGCACAGCCACCAAACAGAGAGTGAGGTCATATCTCTGCAACGCTTTCATGTATTAAAACCAAACTTGGTACATGGACTCAGGACCCCATCATGAGGAAGGCCTCCCCCCAAAAAATGCAACAGTTAACCACCAGGGAGTGCTGCAACAAGGATTAATTATTCTATTTTATAGCAATTATGCTATGCTGGATTAATTATGTTACTTGGCAAGTTGCCATGTCTTGGTCTTGTGTTTGGACTCCCATGATATCACCAGGAACAAGAATTATTTTGTAAAAGTAAACACATCAACAGTTATTAGCCAAAACACATTTTGCATGTTGTGGCTTGTAACAGGAAGTTGCATCATCTATATATCCTGAAGATCACAGGAAAAATTTCTCTCATTCTCTCTTTTTTTTTTATGATATTGACTGCCGAGGCCAAAGCACAACCTTGTCACACAAATTTTAAAATTGAAAATAGATCATTATTAATTTAATCTACACAAATCATTTGAATGTCCTCAAAGTCCTCACGTCATTAGCATGGGTGCTAACGAAGCACATTTTGTGTATTTGTTCATTTTATTCAAGAAAAAAATGCAGGATTATACAATTTGTCAATGGTTAAAAGCATGTTTTCGAAGATTCGATGTTGAACAATGGTGGGGAAAAAAGCAACCAAAAAAGAACATTTAACAGCCCTTAATGGCCCTGCAATTGTGGAATCATTTAAATCACCCGCAGAAGAAACAGCCTCTGCTGATTCTGATTATTTATTTGGCCCAGCCTCGATGTTATCTATCTAAGATCAGCGGCGTGTTGTTTGCTCATCATTAACTTAATTAAGATTTCACTCTTTTAAGCAGCCATCGACAGGAAGCATTGCTTGCTCCAACCTTGCATCACATGAGACGGGATTGATCGATAACGCAGTAGGAATCGAGCCTTAACCAAAAAAAAAAAAAACATCCCAAAAAAACCCCACAACTCTGAAACTTTTTATGCTTGGTCATGTGGTTCTGTAACATCGCAGATGTTTAGTGCAAAATCTTAATATTAAATCGATTTTCATTAATAAAGCTCACTGTTAATCAGAACAGACTTATTATGTTTTCACACGGTGCCATTTTCCCCAAATGTCAGTCCCTCAAAAGAAGGGGGAAAAAAGCCGCTCTCCCACAACAAAATCGATGGCTGTCGTGCAGCGTCTAAATGTTTCATTACTGTAAATACGGCAGGAGAGATATGGATCGGGGGCAGCTGAGTGTACGCTCTGGTCGGGAGAAAAGGGCCTGCAATAAAAGCACATTGATCTCCTGAACTCACGGGTATACAGGCAGCCATGTTGGGAGTCTGGGGGCGGGGGCAAGTAGCGGGGGAGGCAGTGGAAAAGGAGGTGGGGGGGGTACAGGGGGAGGGGGGTACAGGGGGAGGGAGGTGTTTGTTGGAGCCCACCAGCTCTGATATTAATGGCCAGAGGATGGGATCGCTTCACTGCTGGGGCACGTCATTTTTCAATAAGACAACAGTGATGCACTCATATGGCTGTTTTCTGCTTGCCTGGTGTGTGTGTGTGTGTGTGTGTGTGTGTGTTAGAGTTAGAGAAGGATGTCTATAGGGAACCATTAGCTGGATCAGAGAACAGATCTATAGATGATTACCAAGGTCAAGCTCGGTCAATGAAACCCACGCGAAGTGATTGATGGTCGAACGAAGATGAACAGCAAAACCACGAGTCGGTAATGACTTTATTTCACAGGTTACATAGCTGAGAAGACAGACGCGTGTGTGTGTGTGTGTGTGTGTGTGTGTGTGTGATACAGGACGGGAAAAAGATGATGACGCACCAGCAGGTGTCTCTCTAGTCAAATCTCTTTGTTTTCTTACACTCGGGATGAAGTGATGCAGAAAAACAGACGGAAACTATCTGTTCATCTTCTTAGCCACCATGTAATTCACACCAGGGACTCGGCGGTGTAGTCCGACTTAAAAAAGCACAGCGCCGTTTGGATTCTGATTGGTCAGAAGGTGACGTGTTTCCAATACCAGCAGCTCTGCCTGAAGTACGTTATGGTTTCTATCGTGACAGCTCATTGACAGGGACGTGTATGCCGCACGCTATACATAAACGGATTAAAATGTGTGTAAACACGGATACGACGAAGTTTTCTGTAAGATTTATGGAAGGAGTCTCCAGTGTCAGTTTATTTTTTATGGTCAGAGGTAACACTATAACCTGAGGAGTTTTGGCTTTGTGGTTTTTTTGTAATTGTATTTTTTGTCGTATGAAATTAAAGCGAGGGATTGTCATTCTTTTCTTGCGGTATACAGGTGGAATTTGAGTACTTTGAGTTTCTCACGGATCACATCATCATTGGGATTTCCACAGGACCGCCACTTATGGAATGACAGATTCATTACCATTTTTTCGCTGAATTTTTGAGAACTGGTTTAAAAACTGTGAAACATTTGAATAGAACTCCAGCTCGAGTTTTCTGAGTTTACAACTTTTCTGTATGATTCCTTCCTTCATTGCAACAGTTTCCCTCCAGACCGCAGAGCCAAAATCCATGGCCTTCCACTGACTCTTCTGTAGGTCTTAAAATTTCCAACTCCATTCCTTAGTTCCTAAGCTTCCCGAGTGTCTGGTTCTCTAGTCTCCGTATTTCCTGTATCCGTGTTGCTAGCGCTCTTTTCGGTTATGTTTGTTTCCTGTCTGTTTTGAATAGGAGTATGGATTTGCTGCATTGACCTTGTCTTCATGTGAGCTGACTCCCCCAGTGTGGATTTCACCTACGATCCTCTGATGTTCTCTAATAAAGCGACTCGGCACGTACGTCCCGCTGACTCTGGCTCCAGTTTGTTTATAGCAATACGACTGCCATGACCTCGCTTTTATTTTGCTTTTGGCAGCAAATTAAAATGACATCCAGATAAATAAAATATCTACTTTGAGACACTCACTGTTGAGATGTAAAACGGGAGGAATAAAACAGTCACTTGTGCAGTTACACTGTAAAAATGTTACACTGTTACTGTAACTGTGGCTAAAATGTTACACTGTTACTGTAACTATAGCTAAAATGTTACACTGTTACTGTAACTGTGGCTAAAATGTTACACTGTTACTGTAACTGTGGCTAAAATGTTACACTGTTACTGTAACTATAGCTAAAATGTTACACTGTTACTGTAACTATAGCAAAAATGTTACACTATTACTATAACTGTTAAACTTAAAAATAGCATGTCGTGTCTGTCCTGGAGATGTCAGGGAAGTTTTATCCAGCTTTACCTCTCACTGTCACAAAGCACCGACACTGGAGACTCCTTACATGATACACAAATGGTCCTTCCAGAAACGTTTCATGATGGACATGTTAATTCATGAACTGTTTCAGTGCTGAATAAATTGTGAACCCTTTGTGTTGAATATTTGTGGCCAAAAATCTAAATTTCTGGAAAAAAAAAAGCTGACAGAAGAACGGACAAAACACATTTTATTGTATGGACAGCAGGTTGGGTATTTCCAGCTCCGTCTCCTGTGTGTTTAATTTCACTTCCAACATTTCCAAATCAGCATCTGATATCAGACTTTTGTTTTTACTATGTTATTTACCATGTTGTGAGCAAGCGTCGCACGCCACACAGTACGCTAAAACTAGGTTAGGTCATTGCTGCATGCGCATGTGGCATCTAGTGAATAATATTGACATTCACTACATTTGTGACATTCATCAATGACTGTTGCTACAAGCACTGCATCCGTAGAAGTCGACTTTTTCAGCATCTGCATTCAGCCCCTTATGTGGACTCGTAACTCCTGCGCCGAAAGGTAAATAATAATTCATTTAATAGCCTTAGATTCTGTAGATTGTCCAGAACTGCTGTTATCGAAAATTACAATCAAAATTGAGAATTCAACAGCTTTGTGGGATTAAGAAAATCTATTACGAAGCAAAAGATAATGTGAGGGAAATTCCACAGTTGTGTTTAGAAACATGATGGGACGAGGTCTGTGTGGTTTTGGTACACAGAGCCCCTGACTGTACTGTAAACTCGTAGATTAGATCGCACCACATACTGAATATGAAACAGAAGCCGTTTAGCTCAGTTTTCCATTCAAGCCCAAAAATAGCTCGCAATTAATTACAGGCTTGTGTGCGAAAACAACACACACTCTTATCTGGAGTCGCGCAGCCTGTTGTGAGTGGTTTGATCCCAATAATTTTATGTAAGTACACATGACTAGAGGAAATAATTCGATTTGTTTTAGATTTTATTATTATTGCTGTTCTGTTAGAAAATGAATAAATACACACATTCATGCCAAAGAGCAATTATAAGATCTGCCTCTTCCGTATGACCTTATGAGTTAATGAATATGGAATTCATTAACCGTCGCCTGAATCCAGTGTTTATTGTTTCGTTTTTTTCCTCCTCCTCTTGTTTCCCTTCAAAAACAAGACCCGGCTGCACTCACTCGTAAAGAAAAAGAAAAAAAAGAACACAGAAATTCATTATAGCCAAAGGCGTAAACAATTATCAGTCACCTCTAATCCTGTGTTCTGGCCAAAACAGCTCCAATGTACATTCACTGTGCGTGACGTCGATGATTAACACACTTTACCCGATGTGTCAAGACGTCTAGAAAATTAGCATCGGAGCAAATTAGCATTCAGGTTATGCACCTCCTCTCATGATCACGACTCTGTTCTGTTTACAGATGGGTGATTTCCGTTAGCGCCATTTGGTTAGCAAACACAGCAGTGCTCTGAAGGAAATGCTTCAAAATCCCCTCGCAGAGGAAAAGCCGGATGGTACGACGAGTTCGAAGTCATTTCTTCAGGGTCCCTGTGGGTCGGATAATGTCTAGGCCCAGCGCCTGGGGGGGATTTCTCTCCTGCAGAGTTTAATCTGATCTAAAGCACCTCACTCTCATATTCAGATGTGAGAGAAAACCTTGATTAGCTGGATCAGGTGTGTTAAATTAGCGTCGGGAGCTCGGCGGGGGAGGCAGAGCTCCAGCTGAGAGAGATATTTGGTGCAAGTTTGGTGGGAAACCTTTTGGTGTCGTGTATGAAGTATTGAAAAGTCTGTAGAAGAAAATGAGCGCCACATTCAGAGTTTGTGACTTAAGTTATTTACGCAGGGAAATTACACATATTCAGAGTCAGCTTACGTCGTTTTCTAAGTTGGACTTTGATTAACCTGTGTTTAGTTCATGCCTCTGATTTTGCCAGAATTTTCTAGACCAAGAGCTCCTCAGGCATCTTGACTACGGGCTTTAACTGATCCTGACTCTGGGACTACCATTTTAACTAAGACGCAACCTGAGGACTGTTGTCATGGTGTGTGAGGAAAGGGGTTGAGATGCGAATCTGTAAATGATGCAGATGTTAGGGATGCATTTCAATATTGGCAAAGCACAATCTACCATGTAAAGACTGGAAGGGCACTATTTTAATCCTTAATGTCACTTTAGCTTTTTATACATTTTATATATTTGCATGAATGATTATTCACAAACAATAATTAATATAAGGAAGTGTGTTTAAAAAAATAAAATAATAGTGATTCCCACAGTGAAACTACGTTATTAAATGGATATTCAGGGGCCACCTGCAATTTCGTCACTGACCACCAGGGGGCCGCTGGTAACCCCCTGATCTAGACAACTGCTTTTAAAAACAAACACTCATGAAAACGTGCCCACAGTTAAGCTGATAAGCTGACCAGGCAGTCTTCAGCTACCTTTACATCTCACTTTAAGTTCAGTTATCGTTTTATCAATAAGAATTTGGTCCTCAAAATAAGCAGTGTCTACGATTAAACAGTGTTTCCTCTGACGTCCTCATGTCCACATATATTATTAATTGATTGTGTCATATTTGTGTCATGTTTTATTGTGGGTTAAGCCTTGATCATGCAAGAAAATGTGCTTAAGTTCAGAATGCCGTGTAACTGTGACACGCCTCTGCTTTACTCAAACTCTGCCACAGCGTGTGCAACTTTTGAATAACTTCTGAGTAGTGCTCAAGTCTGGAGTTACTGAAAGTAGACCTATGAAAATATTTGGTATAACTGATGATGTCATCATGAAGCCCACCAATCATAAATCCAAACCAGTAACCGACTACTGGAAATAATGCCATAACAGAACATGTAGAAACTGACAATGGCTCTTCTCTACGAGGGTTCCTGACTGTCAGTCCACTGGTAATTGCAGTTGGTGTCTTTATAATGTTAGCCTATTGATATCACACACCTTACATCTTGCAGCTAAAGAAACATCCTTAGAGTGGCAATCTAAAACCTGTAGAATCATGTTTCTGCTAGGATTAAGAGGAAAATAATAACATAAATATGCCTTTTTCCTTCTGTTTGAAGCATGTTTTTGTTTTT
>JAQQZX010000033.1:28147035-28158193 GCA_030068355.1 Notoglanidium maculatum | reverse complement strand
GAAGGACCTGAAGCGAGCAGTTAATGTGAGGAAACCCACCAACATCCCAGAGTTGAAGCTGTTCTGTACGGAGGAATCGGCTAAAACTCCTCCAAGCCGGTGTGCAGGACTGATCAACAGTTACCGGAAACGTTTAGTTGCAGTTACTGCTGCAAAGGGGGGTCACACCAGATGCTGAAAGCAAAGGTTCACATACTTTTGCCACTCACAAATATGTAATATTCAATCATTTTCCTCAATAAATAAATGATCAAGTATAATATTTTCATCTCATTTGTTTGACTGGGTTCGCTTTATCTACTTTTAGGACTTGTGTGAAAATCTGATGATGTTTTAGGTCATAATTATGCAGAAATATAGAAAATTCTAAAGGGTTCACAAACTTTCAAGCACAACTGTAACTATAATGCAAATTGCTGTGGTATAACTGGAATAAAACGTCTGGTAGTGATGTTCTAGGAAAATAATTGACTTTTGAGCAATAAAACTTTACACTATTCCTATGTGTAAGTAAAAACCCCTGACCGTTGGGGGTGGAGCTGGGTTAGGGTTAATATGCTAGGGTTGGGGTTAATCACCTACAAGAAGACAGAAATGTTTTTATCAATAAAATAATGAATTAACTTAAAGTCAGCTTCTTCTTAGCAGGGCATGTTTTCTTTACAGTAGAGTGCAGTAAATTAGCAAACGCATCAGCAGTATATTATTCATTTGAGAAAATAGTGAGTTAAAATAGACTATAGTTTACGTTTTCAAGAACTTCTTTCAGTATCTTGCGGCTGTTTATAAGTTGTGCACACAAGTATCACACAAGCCTAAGCACAATATATAAAAATGCAAAATGGACCAATAAATAAAGGCAACATAATAGGATGTGCTGGATCAAGTGCTATTCTATAAGCTACTGAATAATCAGTTTGTAAGCCATGTTGTTCAATTAAACCCAGTGAATGATACGATAATTATAACTAAGACTATTCATGAGACAATAAATAATATTATAGTTTCAGGTTTAAAGGCAATGCTCTAGATGCTGATGAAAAACCCAGACTTAGATGCTTCTAGAGATTAATCTGGCAACCTTGGAGGTGTAAACTACACACAGGTGATTTTACTAATCTGAATAGAGGGCCCAAAAAGCAGGTGCGTAAGCCAACACTGAACATGAGGAACTTTCCCAAATATAACCATAAATGTTCTTTTTTGTTCCCAAATCTTGGGGGTTGCAAACTTTTGCACTCAACTGTATATGGATGTATTAATTTGTACAATAAATGAATGACATGAGCATTTCTTATGTAGCCTATGCATCTGTGTACGTTCTTTCCTGACGTGTCTTCAGCTATACACACCCTGATTAAACATATTTTCCCAAATGTTTTTTTGTTTGTTCCTGCCTGCTATCGAGCTACAGCTGTGTCCTCTACCTAATCCATTTCAGGAACAAAAAATCTCTCATCAATGATCTTGACTGTAGATAATTAGCTGCAGCAGTGTGTAAAAAAACTCTGAGATGGTGAGCGTTATCGACGAGCCAAGCGGAGGTATTGAATTTTCCAAAACCCAATATCAGGAAATTCTCGGCTGCTTAAAGAATCGGCTCAGATCACTTCATTGGGGCTGATATCGGACCCGGCGAGGAGGTCACAACAGACTTAGAAAAGGCCACAGCACTGTGGAGTTGAGTGTTTAACTTATCAAACTCATCACAAAGTGTGAACTCAAATTCATATTATTATTTCATCACTTTCTATCGACGATGCTACGAGTCATAATGACAGCGCCGGCACTTTAGGGTTTGTTTAGACAAATCAGAGCTTTCAGAACACCTCAGTGTTCACATCCGTCAAGATACACACACATGCACACGTACACACACTGAGCCACAGTAGGTATGGAAATGTGGTTTGATGTGATGAGATGTTTGTGTTTGTTTGGAGCCGTGCAGGAGACCAGAGCTGAGCTGCAGGAGAATTACACACTAAAATCAAAATCCATCTGAAATGTGTTTACCTCAGTTATTGTATTAGGAGTTATCCATGTGTGTGTGTGTGTGTGTGTGTGTGTGTGTGATCTTTTATATTCAGACCCTATAATGGTTATTCTACAGTGTGTCCTTTTATTGTGTATCCTAAAGTCATGAATATATTAAATGACTAGATTACTTAGCTAGTGTGCTAACTATAGCAGTGTACATTTAGGCAACACATCAATAATATATATATATATATAATGTATACATAGTGCTCTAGGTTCCTAAGCCCCCATATTCCCTGGGCTCTAAGTTCCCTAGTCCCCATATTCCCTGGGCTCTAACTTCCCTAGTCCCCATATTCCCTGGGCTCTAGGTTCCCTAGTCCCCATATTCCCTGGGCTCTAAGGTCCCTAGTCCCCATATTCCCTGGGCTCTAGGTTCTTAAGACCCCATATTCCCTGGGCTCTAAGTTCCCTAGTCCGCATATTCTAAAGGCCCTTGGTTTCCAAGTCCTATATTTATATTACAGAACCTAACGTACTTAAGACCCTACACTCCTAAGGACCTAGTTTTCCAAGACTCTGTTTCTGGAATATGATGTTCAATGGTCTGGGTTAGGTCTGGGTTCACATACGTCTGGGCATAATTGTACTTAAGACCATTTCCCTTGGGGTTAATGTTCCGAGATCATTTATTTCCAGTGCCAAAGGTTTTCAAGGCCTTATATTCACAGGGATCTAGGTTTCCATTTCTCTGTATTTCCACAGCTTTAAATTTCCAAAGACCCTCTGTTTGGGCCCTACATTCCCATGTTCCAGTGTTCCTGAGGTCTGTATTCCCAGGTTGTTTATTCCCAGGGCCCAAGTTTCTAAAACTCTATATTCCGATGGCCCTGTGTACCCATGGTAAATATTCCCAGACTCTATTTTATCTTATTTTCAGAGTGGCCTATACTCTCGGGACTCTAGGTTTTTCAATACGCTATGTTTGGAAGACCCAATATTTACAGAGACATATGTTTCCAAGCCCACATATTCCTAGGACCCTAGGTTTCCAAAAGTTTGTGTTTCTAGGGCTCTAGGTTTCCAATACCCTGTTTGAAGACCCTATATTCCAAAGATCCTATGCTCCTTGAGGACCATATAATTAAGACTCCATACTGTACCTTGGGGCCTATATACCCAGGCCTTTGGTTTCCATGACCAGGGAACAACTGTTTCCAAGATGTTGTCACCTCATCTCTATGTTCCCTCAGTAAGCAACATTAAGGGAAATGCATTACTACAGCCATAGCTGATGACATGGGGTCACTAAAGGTCATCAAGCCCCTTAAGCAAGCTTAGCTATGCTTCTTTATGTCTTGTTTGCTTTAAGATAATTATAGTCACATGAGACATGTGGATGAGAGAGCAATGTTTTTCCTCTTCATACTCTTAGCCTAATACCGAACAAGCCTCACAACTGTCCTTCTTGTGGCACATTATGCTAATAATGCAAAATATGCTGAACGTGTAGCCCAGAAATAGCCAGTAACACCCATTACATTTTCTAGGAGGAGGCAGCGAGAGAAAAAAATCTCCCCGTTGACATTTCACCTCAGTTGCTGCCACACAAAAGTGTCAGTCAGGTGTGGCATAATTGCTTCTCATAAGGCAAATTTGCTTTTCCTCTTCGCTGATAATGAAATCAAGCATGATGTGGAGGCCCAAATGTCACTGTCCAGATCCTTCCACTTGGTTCTGAGCAAACACTCTGCATCGACTGATTGAGTTCCATTACAAAAAGGCTTATCGAAAGCTGGATGTAATTAACAGCCAAGAATTTCATCTGTGACACGTCACGTTGTCATGCACAGGGGCGATTTAGCATGCTAGCACTTTTAACTTTGGCATGCTAGCCCTATGCTCATGCCATAGCTAATCTTTTATAGTTTCTTCTATTTCCTTCTGTGCCAATTTATTAACTAAGAGTTAATCTTTTAACATTCTTGTTCTAGTCACTACTTTTCTTAATTTTCTTGCACGTACAGGTATATTTGAAATGTCTTTAAATTAAGGGATGAAAATCAGTACGCTAGCATTTGAGCAAAGAGGTGTTTCTTCCATTTCTGTGTTTACACTGTTCATTTCCTTGTCATATCTGCTGTCCATGCACACGCGCACACACGCACACACACACACACACATGCACACACACACAAACTCAAAGACAACTGTATAATTACAAGGTGGAGTAAAACTTAACAGTTAAACTATTTGCATAACTTTGGGACAAAAAAGTTATAAGCAGTGTGTATGTGTGTGTGTGTGTGTGTGTCTTAGTAAAATTTTTAAACATAAAAGCTATCTTATGAACCTACTTTTCTAAACATTTAATTAAACACATTAGCTACATTGAGCACTTTTTCAAATATTAGCTAGCTCAATTTTTTTATGAATGTTTATAAATGTCAGCTAGCCTGAGAACATTCCAAATGTTACATAGCTTTGCAGTGATATATTTTTTTTTAATTCATTTAAATATTAGCTAGCTTTTTTTGTGAGTGTATTTAAATATAAATTGTGAATCTAGCTAACTTTGTCGAGCCTGCTTTCAAACTTTAACCAGTTTTCTGAACATTTTCACACACAACTTTGCTAGCCATGTGACTAGCATAATAAAAATAGCTAGCTTGGGATGACATCAAAATTGATTTAGCTATATGTAATGTGAATATTGTTAAATATTGGCTAATTCTCAACATGTTAAACATTATCTTGAGTACTTTTTCAAATGTTAACTAGCTAGTTTTGTTGTGAATATTTTCAGATATTAGGTCGTTTTAACTTGTGGACATCATAACCATTAGCTTGCTTGTGAAAATTTAGACCACTGAGAACATTTTTAAACAGTAGCTGCCTTGAGTGCGTTCTCAAATAGTAGCTAGCATTATAGGAACTGGTTTTCTGAATATTTTTTTTACATTAGCTATCTTATGAGCTTACCAAACATTTCCTAGCTTGAATTCCTTTTCAGATATTTGCTAGCTAACTTTGTTGTAAATATAAACTTTGTCTGAAAAAGTTTAGCATTAGCTAGCCTGTGAACATTTTAAACATTGAGCACATTTTATTTATTTTTTTTTTGCAGACTAGCTAGTTTGAGAACTTTTTCATACTTTAGCAAAGCTAGCTAGCTTTGTTGCGATTGGTTTTGATTATTAGCTAGCTTCTGAATGTTTGGTCGCTAGCTTTGTTGTGGCTGTAAGCAATAGTTAGCTTTGCTAGCTAGTAGTGAACATTTTTCTTTTTTTAAAAAACGTATAGATTGTCACAGATTCCAAACGGCGGCTAGCTTTGTTGTGAATGCTTTTAAACACTAGCTGTCTTTTGAATGTTTTCAACTGTTATCTAGTTAGGTCTTTTGAGACATTGTTTTAATATTAACTATATATTTTCTGACTGTAAACATTGTCTAGCTTGTAAAGTTTTATTTACATAAGCTGTAAACACTGTCAGCTACAAAATAATGAAATAAAATGTAACAATAACAATTAATCGTTCAAGCATCAAACAATAATAGTGAAAAATATATAAATATAGAATAAAAGAATTAAAATGAGTAAGAAATCTTTGAATCTTGATAAAACAATCATCTTGAATCTAAAAGCTATCAGTAAAAGTAAGGCATGATAATAAAATAAATAAGTAAATCATAATATATTTTTAATCGGTGATGGATCCTGATGAATGTTTATTTATAATGTGTTCCAGATATATGGTTCGTGAACATATCTACGTGTATATAGTAAGATATAAGAGAACACTGGTTTTGCTTCCTTCGTGCACTGAACTGAGTTTTCTTCAGCAGGTTAAATGGGGTGAAGCTGGAACACGGTGCTCAGGAGGTCCACAGCAGGGTGGCATGAAGACCAAACTCAGGACTGCGCCGGAGCAGGATTCACATTTCTTTATGCATTATTTTATTAGCGGAGTCGTAGCAATGACATTTGGCTCTGGTGTTAATGAGACGTTCGGGGAGGATGGACCTGGCACGGTGTGGCCGGAGGGCTCGTTTCCTCCACAATCACCACGCAGAAATATTCCGCCACTCTGTTCGATAAGGCCAAATGAGCACCACAGCACCGAGCTGGAGGAGAAATAGCAGCAAAGCCATTAGAGAGAAGAAAGTGAAAGCAGAAAGCTCAAGGCCATGCTTCTGTGTCTGTTTTAAGGTTAAATTCAGTTTGCTGCATGCCAGAAAAGAGAAAGCTCTATCACAACGTTTTGTTGGGATTACTTCTTCAGGACCTGCAACCCTGAAAATATTGCATTTATTTATTTATTTTTTTTGTACATTTATGTCGCATACTAGTCGTGATGCTGAAAAGGACCAGGGGAAAAACGAGAGGTCTTCATGACAAGGACATCCACAATCCAGCGGATCTGAGATAAAAATGAAATGAACAACCAAAAACATGCGTCGGATAGAAATGCTTTTTTTTTTCTTTTCCATTTTAATTAGTTACAATCAGAAAACATAAGAGCACACATAATAATCAGTTTTACTCCTTGACAATTTTTTGTCTGCCAGTACTGTTCGGAAAAATTAAATTCAAACTAGTAAGATTTTTACACTTGTAAAAAAAACCTTAACAGTGCATTCGGGATCAGTGTGGCAGGAAACTCTTATTAAATATTGTTAAAATAGATCAATAACTGACTCTTTAAGAATGCACTAAACCCTGTTGCAGCACATCGCTGATGAATGAATTAAGCATCTCTTACAATAATGAAGCTTCATATCACATAATATTCTGATGTTCTTTTAATTAATTATTGTAATGATTAGGGAAAAGATTTGCTGTGGTACAAGGAGAGATAAAACACTTCAGGATGGACTGTTGATTATTTTCCTGGAGCAGCACAACGCCGAATGTTTAATTCCTGACTGAGAGCAAACGTTAATATGCAACGGAAACGAAGTGTAATTTAAAACATGGGTGAAAGTGAAGTGAAATTCAGTCTTAGGCAGATAAAATATGAAGCATAAAGTATGTGTGTGCATATGCATGGGTAGGTAAGTCACGGAAATACAAAAACGAAAGATAAAATAAAGGAAATACGAAAGCATTTTGATAAAAAACAAAGAAAGAAAGAAATTCCGGAGATGGAAAATAAGATGAAAAAGTGAAGTAGGGATAAAGGTGAAAAGCAGATGAAAGAAAGAAAGAAAGGCCATGAAATGAGAAACATGTCAATGACAGAACGACAGAATGAGAAGTCAGTGTGCGCTAAAATCAATACACTAACAATCTCAATAATCCTGGTGGCGTTTTATTCAAAATGACATAACGTCATAATGTAGAGGGCAAGTTAGCATTCGCAGATTAGCTGATATTTGTTTATAGGTGCAAAATAAACAGCTGTATGGTGACATCAACTTACTCCCACACAGCTGGTGAAGCTAGAACTGATTTATGAATTCAGTAGAAGGAATAAACCTCTCAGAAGTCTGACTGGACAGCAGAGTTGCCAAAATGTACACGTGCTGCAGCTTTTAAGGCTTTCTGCCCAGTTGCTATGGCGATACAGGAAATGTTTGAAAAGGATGCTTTTTCAGCTAAACAAGTAAAAGCAAACAGAAATAAAATTCAGCCAGCAGAAAAGCTGATTCACTGACGAGAGAAATGACGTCAGGCGTCAAAATATGCACAATCGCTTCTCTCATATCACTGACTTTAGGTGAACTTTGACCTGTGAATTCACACACCTCTGCTTTGTGAGCCAATAGAAAACAAGAAGGTGGAGCTTGTTGGAATTTTTAAGTAGCATGATGTTGGATTTTCACCTCGCTCTTTTCTTACATGTTGTTGCTTGCACATCTGATTTTTTTTTTATTAGAAGAAATACAGATTGCTGGGTTTTTTTTTTTTTGGGATAATTGTTTTTCTGACTGCTGGGATTGTCTTGTAAGCAATGCTGACCATTACATAATTTAGAAATGTTCAGTGAGGAATGGTAAAGCTCCACTCTGTGCCTCTCCAGGCGTGTATTGGAGCGTACGGTGGCCGTCAGGTGCCCCTAGCGTACTTCCAAGTACTTATATTCACACTTTCCTTCTTTTTCCGTGCTAAATAATAAGTACGATCCTTAATTTTTAAAAACTCGGCTTTTCAAACTTGTTCTCCAGCTCCACACTGATTCCTATAGAATCAGAAGTGTAGCCTATAGAGAGGAAGTTGGACAGCTGGAGTCCTGGTGCAGCTACAACCACCTGCCGCTAAACGCAGAAAAGACTGTAGAGATGGTGGTAGATTTCAGACGCAAGTCTCGAATTCTCAAACCCCTTAGTATCAGCAGCTCTACTGTCTCCTTTGTAGAGTCACTCCAATTTTTAGGTACAACCATATCCAAAGACCTCAAGTGGGGAAAAAACACAGCTGTCTATTGCCAGGAAAGCACAGCAGAGGATGTTCTTCTTGCGCCAGTTGAAGGGATTCAACCTTCCTCAGACTCTGATGATCCAGTTTTACATGGTGATCATTGAGTCTATCCTCACATCTTCTATAACCATCTGGTTTGAATCCTCTAGTGCTATAGAACGAGACAAACTCCAGCGTATAATCAGGAGAGCAGAGCGCATTATCGGGTGTACTCTACCATCACTCCAAGAGATCTACGACAGCAGGGCCACAAAGCGGGCAGGCAGGATTATAGCCGACCCCTCTCATCCCGGCCACCATCTCTTTCTGCCTCTTCCATCCGGCAGAAGATTCAAGTCTGTCAAGGTTCGCACAACGGACAAGACATGCCAACAGCGTCTTCCCCACAGCTGTGGCACTCAAACAGAAGTGGACAATCTGCACTTTAAAATATGCTGCTGTCAAACAGACATATACACCATAAACATATATACACCATATTTATTTCATATTCCTCATTTTTCTTGATTACATGTAAATAGACTGCTCTTATTATTCTCAACTGTCTATTTGACCATCATGTACGCACACACCAAGACAAATTCCTATTATGTATAAACATGACTGGCGAAATAAAGCGATTCTGCTTCCTCTTCTTTCTTATTCCTCGTCTTCCTTTCTTCTTCTCTGTCGTCCTTCCGGTGCTTCTTTCCGAATTCACGCTGCCGCTTGTAAACACGTGAAACGTGGAAGGCGCTCTGTAGAGGTTTGTCCGTTCTGGGCTCCTGTAGCGGCGCAACATGGCGGCTCCGTAGAGGTGGACCCGCCCCATGTGTAGATATAAAGGGCTCATTCTAAACTTACACAAACACAAGGATTTACAGTTACAGGTAATTATACACTAATGAGGACGTACGTACAAATTCTATATTCCAGTTCTACTAATAGAGCCGGCTAAATCCTACATAGTGGACCTTTAAGGTTAGGCTTAGATGAGCTGTCCTTATAAAGGTAGTAAGGCAAACATGCACGTGTGTGTTAGGTAACATGGTGGCCCAGGTTTTGTGTAATCATTTGTTTATCTGTACATCACTTACAGTATATCAGTTGGTTTTTGTTCAGTACAGAGGCTTGCTTAAACATACTTATGAATATTGCACCCCATTTCTGCTAATAAATCTCCCTGAATCCGACATAGTGGACCTTTAAAAGAACATGCGGTTTGGGACACATGTACAGTTACTATAACTTAAAGGATTTCTTTCTAAGTACCTGAATGTATGTATATATTGGTGTTGTGCTTTTAAAGGAAAATAATCAATTACATGTTGCTGTGATAAAGCAGTTACTGTTTCCATGGTAATGTCGATTATTTGTATAACAGCATGTCCTTAAGTGTTTGATACCTCTTATACCACAGCAATATGCCAACAATTACCATCTTTTATTCAGTAAGGAACAAAATGTTACGCATTTTAACTATTCATCGTTACAGTTAATGTTGTTGAACGGTTCCTGGTTCCTGTTCTGTTTTTTCTCTCTCTTGAAGTTAATAAGTCAAAAGACACAGCTCCGTCTCTACAGCAATGATTACACACATTTTTCCTCGATATTAAAACGAGCACATTATTATAATGTTGTCAGAGATGCTGTCACAGGATATTAATCAACCAATCAGAACTGAGCGCTCAGCAGCAATGTGATGGACGAAAGAATTACAGGACTGTGGACATTTTAGTGATGCGCAAACGTTTTCAACATTTGAACTGAATCTAAAACGCTTCTTCACGCTGAGGTAAAGTTCACTCTGACATCATGCATTTTTGATCAGAGAGGCTTCTAGCCGACGTGTTGGCGTGTGGAGGTCATACGAGTCGGTCTGGAGGTCAGAGGCAGAGCGAGGATCAGATCCCTGATCTGCAGCGGAAAAAGAAAAAGATACAAAGACTCCAATACGCCTGAAGCTTACAGTCCAATCTCCTGCAGCACTTGAATATATAGAACACTGGATTTTTCCTCTCCTTTTTAAAATGGAATTCTGTTTCCTGCCATCATCTCGGAGTCATGTGTGTAATGAGAGATCACAGTCGAGGCTCTGACATGATGACCGCGTGTTCCCTCCCGTGTCTCCGGCCTCATTAAGGACGGACGCCGCTCGTGGTCCTGACAGGTGAATAATCACACAGTGCCGTTTTCCCACCTTTTCTTCTCGTCCATCGCGAGCCGTGTCAAGAAGAAACAGTGTTACATATTATTCTTAAAGATTATGAACTTAATGACATCTTCAGCTCAGTCACCCTGATGTGAACATTAAGGTCACAAAGCACCATCTGCTTTCTTTTATTCGCGCTAAGAAGAAAGGGTTTATCAAAGATTCCTTTGAAAGCTAAGGGTTCTTCAGTTTCTTCTCCAATGTTGTTTGGTTCTACATAGAAACCTTTAATGGTTCCTGCAGGTCAGACACCAGTTGAGGTCTTCGATATCTGAAGCTTGAGGTCAATGTTAAACATCTGACATCAAGACCACAAACATTAAACAGAGGAGACCACAATGTCAAAACCATGTCAAACCTCAAACCCACTCAAAAATATCAACAATAAACAACCTGCAATAATTCATGGAAAAAAACTAAAACACTGACCAATATGCAAGTTTTGAACACCACACATTCATCTCATCCCTAATTCAGATTTTTTGGTGTCTCCAGAACACACACACACACACACACACACACACACACACACACACACACACACACACACACACACACACACACACAC
>JAQQZX010000033.1:28110139-28126484 GCA_030068355.1 Notoglanidium maculatum | reverse complement strand
CCCCTCCCCTCCCCCGCCCCTCCCCCGCCCCTCCCCCTCCCTCTCTCTCTCTGTGTGTGCCTCTGCGCTGAGGTCTGAGGTCAGGCTGGATGTCAGCGCTGATCTCCCGTGACTGTGCTGATGGATTCAGGTTTACTCCCTCTGTTCTTCTGCACCGTAAGCTAAACAAAATCTCACTGTTTTTTGGACAAAAGTTACTATTTGTTTTTATGAAGTGCTTTTAGTGAACACACAATTTATTCATAGATATTACACAACTTTTTAGCAGTACAAAAGTCTATCACCATGGAAACCACCTCCCAGAAACGCAACAAAACTTAATAAAAGTAATAAGAAATTATGTAAACTACAATGACTACAGAAACCAACTCAACAAATAAATTATATGTAATAAATTATTATACAAATAAATACATTGTGCACAAAATGATTCAGCGGTGTCTCCAAGACAAGCAGATAAATCTAATCTGAATAACTGATAATTGAACATTTCTAAAAATACTGAAGCCTGGGACACTGTGTGGGGCAGTTATCACACCGTCAGGTTTGTCCTGTTGGCCTGGCCCTGCACTACACAGCAGGTTGATATGAGAGAGCGTGAGAGAGAGCGAGAGAGAGAGAAAACAACATCCCAGCGTGAACATGAAGAGTGCAGAATTGAACAAGCGTGGCCCGGAGCTGAGCAGCAGAAGCTATTTACAGTGGGTAATTGGAAAGGGCCGTCCAGACTCGAGCCCATTAGGAAAAGCTTAGACGCATTCGCCGCCAATGATAGCATCGTTTGGCTAATCTGAACAAATAATGAATTGAAAAGGGCAAAAACATCCACCCCGGGCAAGTCTGAGTATCTGCACAGACAGAACCCAAACACTACAGAGGAGAAACACATCAGAAGAATTTCAATGATTTGCCTACGAGCATGAATCGACTTTAGAAAGCAAGAGAAAGTGTGTGAGGGTGAGAGACGTGAGGCACACCGAGGGCTAGATGCAGGACAAACTTTGTCCTTTTATGTGTTGAAGTTTTGCCGATTACTTTAAGTGCCTACACTGGAGAATCCTTCCATAAACATCTCCTTACATAAAATCTCAGCATATCAACTCTTACACACATTTTTAAATCTGTGTACAAATCCCTCTGAGCAAGCTGTAGCTATAAAAATGATTTGCAGTTGCACTACTTTCTGAGCTGCTGTTATAGAAAACTAATCAGCACCTTCTCTTCTAACCAATCAGAATGCACAATTCCATCAACTACCTTGTTGATGGCATTTTCTAAATTGCTGTGTTGTACTGTCTCTGTAAATTGCTAAAGGCTAACTTAGCTTGAACTGCGTCAGCAGAAGTGCAGCCAAGACGTCCTGTCTTAAGAGGCCAGAGTGAATAATACGTTTCTGTGCCAGCCTTCAGACAGGAATCAGCTGTTTATGGATTTTATATCCAACCTCATTGGCCACCAGTCGAATGAGAAAGCATTTGGCTTTTGGAAACAAGCAACGGAGAATGAGTGTGAGGAACTATTGATTAAAGTCGACGGTCTTGGTCAGGCACCGCCTCAGCGTGTTTTATTAAACCTGAGGAATATGCTGGTTTGACAGAAAGACCACACCTGGAACTCCAACGCGTCCTTTTCTAATGTTCCTTTTCTCATAATACCTTTACATTACAAAGTTTTTACAATTCACAACCTCCTGGTCCCCCCAAAAAGGTTAAATCTAGCACTAGAGTTCAAGTTGTCTCTTTGTAGAATCCAGTGGCTCAAAGTTAGATTAAAAGAACTCTTGAGGAACTCTTTATCTAAGAGTCTGTTCCCATATTTATCCAGTTGTGTGGGCGATTCTGGTGTAAAGCAGAAGCAAGTCAGAACTTCAGTCCATGTTCTTAGAGTTCTGCTCTTATAGTTCCAACATCATTCCTTATATCTCTTTAATATTCCCTGTTATTATGTTTCAGACCATCATAACCTCCTGGTCCCAACAACACAATTGAAGCAAAAGAAGTTTAAATCTAGAACCCTAAAGAAGCCCATGCCAACTACTGTATCATAAGAACTCTCAAGGAACCCTTTTTTATTCATGATTGAAATATGACTCGTACATTAAAAAAAAAATTGGTTCTATTAGATACGCCAAAATTCAAGATTTTTTTTATTGCCACATGACGTGTTGATGGTAACAGGGTTCAGAACAACCCAACAATCAACTATAGAAAAAGGTCAAGACACGACAACACATGCAAGAAATGTGCATTACTACGACGTGTTAGTAGAGTATGTGCAAGTGTTACCATTCTGATGGTCTAATGCCCCTAAGACTTCCAATTGAAAAGGGCAAAAACATCCACCCCGGGCAAGTCTGAGTATCTGCACAGACAGAACCCAAACTGGCATTGCTACTGACCCCAGCCTTGACCTTGCTGGTGAAGAGTCCACAGGATTGTGCCATATCAACATTTCAGACTGAGCCAGGCTGGGTCATATGATGTATCACCAGACACTTGCCTGTGGACACCACCCCAGTTTACTGGGTCAGGGGCAGCACTGTAGCAATCTGTGGTGGTGAAGCAGAAGCTCAGGTGGTGATTGAAAGAATAAGGTACATACATTTGAAATATGTTTTCTCTGCATGGTTGCTGGACCCATCTCGATGATGGGTGAGGAAGTTGATGTTCCAGGAAAGCATCAGACTACAGCCGTTGCGACTCTGTATTCAGAGGAGCCACTTTAGGTGGATTGCGTATCTTATTGGTTGGATCCAGGTAGAGCTATGTCAGGCACATCCCCCTGGACAGAGAATCCAGGGTAGACCCTGTGCTGGGGTTATTATACCTGACAGTTGGCTTGGGGTTGTCTGGGAACACTCAAGAGGAACCAGAATCTGTGGCTGGGGTTAGAGAAGTCTGGTCTAGAGAAGACTGACCTTCTCATACTGCTGCTGCGACTCCCATCAAGAAAAGAAATGAATGAATGAATGAATGAATGGAGTGTTGCATTAGTACAGACAGACTAAAAGCAGCAGTAGTGACTGAAGTAGATGTGGGCAGAATTAGGAGTGCAGAAGTAACAGGGTATAGTCTGTACAAACATCACAGCAGTTCAAATTGAAAGAACCAGGGTTTTGTAGCAGCGTCTGAAGAGCAATTACAAGCTGACTTCTTTGATGGCAGAAGGAAAGCAACTGTTTCTGAAGTGTCTAGTTTGAGTCATTGAGTGTCTGTGTGTTTTGCCAGATGGAAGGGGCTGAAGTATATGTGCCGGGTGGGAGGGGTCACATGACATTTTTAAGCTCTTTTCTGGATGTAGTTGATGTACAGGGATTGCACTGACGGGAAATCATTTTTTGAGGTCTGTGCAAGCACGAGTCAGTGACGGAGTAAATGTATATACACATGTATTATCATCACACTGTTTACTCCATTGATAGGGTCAGAAAGGAGTGAATATAAAAATATGTATTACTGTAGTTCATCTGTAGTTCATCAAGAATGCTTGTGCATTGCTTTTCAAAGTGCATTATAATCTTCTCCAGAGGAAGTATTTGGCTTTAAGAGAGCACAAGTATTCTCCAAGTACATGTACATAACCCATATTGATGCATACCATCAATCCAGCATTGTTAGGGCCTTTGTCTACCAAATGCATCTATTGTCTGTACAAATCCTTTGAAGTTCAGCGTTGACAGCACTCAACGTCCTAACGGCAAAAAAACATCCTCAATGTTCAGCTTTTCCCGCCAAGCTCACACCGCCAAGCTCATCAATGTCACTTCTCTTTCAACAACCAATCAAAATCAAGCAGGGGGTGGGACTTCCGATATCAACACTGTCTGCTTTCTAGCACAGTTTATCTCAGACTCTTTTTTCCGAAGGTATATCGATTCCTATGTCGAGAGCTGCTTCCAATGCCAGGACGCGATTTCTTTCCATCGTTGTAGCTAACTTTTCTAAAGTGAAGGCAGACTTCATGTTCACAATGAAGGAATGAAGAAGTGCTAGATGTTTTTTGTAACCTAGCAACAATAAGCACTTGAGAGAAAAGCTGTGGTTGCATATAGTGGACAAAACACATCTGGTGGACACAGGCTCTTAAACTTCCCTTAAGTAGGCAATTACAGGTCTAACCTTCTTATAGACTTCAATCTTTATTCTATCTAAGAAAAAAAAAAAGAAAATAAAGACTGCTAATATTTCTGGGACGCAGTGTATCAAACACTCTGAGAAGAAAAGATACTAAACTGGGGTCAAGTAATCAATACAACTGTTACTGCACCATACTCAAGTTTTACTTTTACTGAGTACCTTTGACTTCTATTCACTAAATTTCAGAAGAAAAATTTCTATTTTCTAATAAATACATTTTCAACATTACAACAATTCTCTATAATCTTTCAAGTCATAAGGTGACTTTTAACATCATAAAGCTTCAAGGAGTTGAACTACATAAATTCCTAACAAGTCTAAAGTTTAACAGAGAGAACAAAACCTGTCACACATCACCATAATCTGTCTTTGTAGCTAGCAATTAGCATTCAGCATCATGATAGCTAATGTCAGAGATTAGCAATAAAGCTGTTGTTATATGTTATATGTCATATTTTGCAATGTTTCTTGGTTTCTGGGTTAAAAACTGTACTAATTTATCAACAGGATCTAAAAATCAATGTAATTTAAATTTAAGGCACACACTAAACTTTACTTAAATAATAATAATAAAAAGTTGACTCCATGTCCTCTAAAACATTTTTTTTTTAATGTTTCACTCTGGAAAAACTACTCAGTCCTTTTGTCTTTTGTGAGTCTGTTTTTTTTGTTTTTTGTGCTTTCATGCTTTAAGTAAATTTAACAGTTTACCCTTTCTACTTCAACTTGAGCAAAGTATTCAAGGCTGTAATTCAGAGTTATTTAGAAGATTAGTACTTTTACTTGAGTAAAGAATTTTGGTAATTTTAGCACCTCTTTTTAAGAAACATAATTAGGCTGTAATCCAGTGTAGAAACTGACAGTACATTTCCATCATTTTCTCGATTTCTTCCTGTAAAGATGTAAGAATGTCAGTTTCTGGATTGACATCTGTATTTGGATTTAATCCTGGAGTGGACCAGAATCTGGGCCTAGACCAGAAGGAGGGTTATTTTTATTTTTTATTTATTTGCACCTGCCCATGTTTTTTTTTTTTAATGAACTTTGGCGAATCAACTTCTCAGAATCTAAACAAACTAGCAGCCTAATTTAAACCACAATCAGCCAGTTACTAAGGATGAATGAATGAATGCTAAAAACACCATGCATTGCTGTACATTCATGTGAATCAATGTGGTGTTTCCTTGTCCTATGAATTTCAGATCTACCTGCACTTTTATGTTGCTTCCCATGAGATCCCAGTCCTGATGCACACCTTACGTCTCACCCAAATGTCCTATTCGTATCTGAATTTGTATCTGTTTAAAACACATCTGTTCATTCTGAATAATTTATTGGTATTGGTTACATTCCTATCTTCCACTTCCTTTTCTGAGAGTGGAGGTTTGGTGTTAGTTCAGATCTCTGGACCGCAGGAGAGGCACTGTAACCCTGCTCAGGATTCCGCCTCACATATAAGTGGATAAAAGCGTCTACTAAATGAATAAATGAATAAATATAATCCTCCAACCCTGATAACGACCTCAGTTTATTCCCAGCAAAGATATGAGATACAATATGAGCTTGAGTGTTTTTCAGAGAAAGCAGGAACACTTCATGAGCACGATGTGATAGTGTTAACAGTTCTTGGATAAATGTATTACCCCTCTGGCTCTTTAACCAGTTAAATGGAGCTTGGGAATTTAAATTAAAACCACTTATCGTTGCATTATACAAGGCTTTGCATAGGAGCTCAAAGAGTTGTACTGCAAACCCATTTGTAATAAAAATGTGCATTCGAGTTTATTGAGCATCTCATTTATTTAAGTAATTGCTCCTTAACATTCTGAATTACTAAAACCAGTGCTGTGTGATCAGCTGACCCAAGAGACCTTGTAAATTTCCCTCAGGCTAAGGGGAGAGAGCGAGACATGAGTGAGCTAGAAAAAAATACACACTGGGTCACCGAGCTTGTTAGCATACAAGATAACACTTTCACACTACAAGGTTTTAATACATTATCTGCTCACGTATATCTTCCAGTTATACTGTGGGCCACAGGAAGAAAAGATGCAAAAATGATCTACCTTCTGGTACCTCAGTAACTCAGTGGGCGGAGCCAATTAGCTAGCTAATAGAGGGCTAGTTTTGCTCATATGCTACATTAACAATACAGACACCTCAGCTATAATCAGCCAGAGTGGTGGTGTCGCACAGCTCCAGGGTCCCAGGTTCGATCCAGAACTCAGATGACTGTCTGGGTGGAGTTTCACGTGTTCTGCCCATTCCTGCATCCCTTTCATGTATCATTCCCGGGATAGGCTCCGGATCCATTGTTACCCCGACCATGATAAAGCGCGTAGTGATGATGAATAAGTGAGTGAGTGAACGAAAAATAGCTGTAAATGCAGGTGAAATCTGCTGTGTGATAAGTCGGTCTGAGGTCAGGCAAATGTGTAATGTCAGGAACAAATTAAATCTTGTTCTGAAGGAGGATGTGGAGTGTATTCAGTGGTCACACACTGAAGGGAATATATCACTTTCCCGGAAAACCGTCGATCCCACCTTATTGGCAGCTTAGCGAATTAATCCCTTCTTTTTTTCCTCGCTTAATCCTTTTCCTTATCATAAGATTATGAAAAGCCTGATCCCTCTTCTCTCAGATATTAAAATTGCATCCATAATATGACTGCGAGCTTAAAGAAATCAATGCGGGCGTCCCAGCGGCTGCTGCCGGTGGCTCAAGAGCACTTTGTTTTGAATTTCTTTACCGTAATTTGTAATTCCCCCAGTCCGTCCCGGAGCCCGTGACATGAATAATGCGTGAGAGGCCGCACATCGTTGGCATTCAGAGAATGCCAATCTGCTCAAACGGGGCACAAATTGGAAAAACAGTCCAGATGTATTTTCTTTCAGGTGCTGGAGGTTGGCTTATTTTCTCATTCACCTCACCCGCTTTGACAATATCTTCTCGTGTGTGTGTGTGTGTGTGTGTGTGTGTGTGTGTGTGTGTGTGTGTGTGTGTGTGTGAGTGTGGTTCTGAATGACCGGGCACACACACAGTTTTACCCAAACATGGCACCCGGCATTGTGTAAAGCTCATTTCTCCCTTTCATCTGCTTTGCATTGAAGACTAGAGGTTATCCACTCATGCATGCACAAATAACCCGAGTGCCCTTTGTGTGGAAAGAATAGAAGTTAGTCGCCTTGTGTCGCCTTTTCCTCACACACACCGAGTAAAAGTTCCTCTCTCATACGCCGTGAATAGCAATGCGGCCGGGGCAATCTCAGACAGATGCACTCCAGATGAGCTGTAAGCAAAAGGTAACGTATCGCTCTGCGTGCCACTAATACAGACTCATTCTGCATTTATTCCTTTTACCTTTTGAGAAGTTTATGATTACACAAATACATCCTGGACTAGCAGTAGCAACAAAACATTAAACACATTCTTCACAAGGGGTGTAAGTGTTACCAAAATAAGATTCAGGTCTAAAGTCCCCATGAAATAACCCGAGAGTCGTGATTTGGTTGCAAATCTGGATGTATTTCATTTTGAAAAAGGAAATCACAACAAACAAGAGCATTAGTCATAGCCTAGTAACCACCTGGAACATCAAGGCTACCACCTAGCATGACAAGGCAACATAACATATCGACCCCCATAGCTAGCTAAATGTGGTAACCTTTTAACATTTTCATATTTTGATGCGTCAACCACTTTGTTTTAAAAATGCTAATTTAGCATTTTAGTATTTAACTTTATAAACTGTTAGCGTGCTCTGGCAAGCCAACACAAACGTCATTCAATAAACTTTTAAGTTTTTTATGATAATTGATGATTAAAAAACTAGAACAGGAAGAGTCATTAACAAATTTGTATCACTTTCCTGGAACTGATGAATTATAAAGTTAAAATAAACGTTTGTCTAGATGGTGTCCATAAACCAGTTTGGTTTCAGGGGTGCTTTGAGGCAAGACACTACAGGTGAATAGGATCATTCTTAAAACAATAGATGTCACAGTTAACCTTCACCAACTGATTGCTGATATTCTTATAGGTATAAATGTCTTGGATGTTTTTCAGTTGTACAATTTTTATGCATTTTTAGGCTATGTGTAAATAAATACAGCTAAACCTACATGCTTATTGTCACTGGATGTTTTGGGAATTTTTATCTCACTGTGAAGACGCGAGAGAAACTTTTACTTTTACAACAGTTTGTTGTTCTTAGTTTGTAAATTTCCAGTCATTTTCATGGGATTCCACTCAAGTTAGTGGGGTTTATAAGGTTTATAAAGGAAATTGACTGGCATGTCATAATGACATCATATATAACTGTTGAGGGATATATGATATTTTGTAGTTGTGAAGTGGGTGGGGCTTAAAACCTTCTTCATTGCTTCAAAAATTACAGATAATATGATGATTGTGAGTGAATTTGTGTAGTTTCTTGCAATAAAAAGAGAAGCACTAAGAACCCCCATCCTTCACCCCCCCCCCATTAAATTCTGTTTATTATAAACCAAATTACACTCCTAAAGTATCAGGACTAATTAAGCAACACCAGTCAGTTTGATTTACATTACAGATGGCATAAACTGTTTAAAGGTTCATTAGCACAGTAAACAAAGGACATTAACTCAGAGTTCATAAACACTGAAAACAAACCCAACTCATGTTTAATACCAGTACATTTACAGCTTTCAGATTTCTCACCTACCTTAATCAGCATTACTTATCAAATACCTATTGAAAATGTTCTTTATATCTGCCTGTTTTGACACACGGCAGCTTGGGAAAAACCTTCACATAGTGAAATTTTTACTTTTTTTTAACCATAAGTATGTGTAGTTATGAAAACTATTTTTTCTCAACAGGACATTTTTGTATCTATCTTGCATTTTAGTCTATTTTTTTCTCTGGGTGAGGATTTGTTTATCACCCAGAAGTTACACCAATACCCCCCAGAGGTTACTGTTACAAATCAGAAGTTACCTTTACCAACCAGAAGTTACCTTTACTATCCAGAAGTTACCATTACCACCCAGAAGCTAATTATTTTCTAATAACAGCCTGCCCCGAAGTGTTTCATTCCTTTTATAACACGCCACTGGTATAATTGGTTCACGTACTCCTCAGATCCACCATGTTTGTTGAAACTTTCATTGGTCAGTGAACAGAATTATGGGATTGCCTACACTGAGAAGGATGCATCTGGGTACAATCACTCGCTTGCACCACCATCAACCTTCCCCCTTATGGACTCAGGTACAATCCATGGTGATTATTCAGAGTAATCACCAACCTCAGCAGATTTATGCTCCTCCAAAAGGCCCCCATCTTCACAACCTCTTCTTCTGGACCACATGGGCACAATTCAGTCCTGTGAACATTCTTAGGCTCCTTTGAACAATTGATAGAGACACTGACCCCTGACCCCTGTCACTGTCAAGTTGCTTACTCGGTGTATGGTACTTGGAAGATTTTTAAGATCCTTAAAATAACCACCATAGATGTATACCAGCATGCTATACACTTGCAAATACTCAGAGATGTTCAACCCTCATCCTTGTCTTGGCTGGTGAGGGGATACTAAGTACTCATGGAGGTTCCTATTATACTTTAAAAACTGACCATGGCCAAAAAAAGGGTAAACATTTCCTCCAGCAAACAGCATGCTATATATAGTACATGTTGGAGTTATTTTTAGATAAAGCTGCACCAACTCCATCTTCTTCCCAAATCTTTGGCAAAGGTAGCAACCAGGAATGGCATTTTTGTCTCTTGTGGGAGCTGCTTGAGTGGGAACATCAGTTGAATTTATAATCTACTAGATTATTACTGTATTTCAGGACAGTTTAAGGGTATAGAGGCAGTCAGACTCATGCTAAAGGGCTCCAGATCACGTCGCAATTCTTCCATTCCATAAATTCTTGTATATCCCAGTGCATCTTGGGCCAGTTACATCTAACCCTCTTTAATTTAATAGAACATGAGTATTCATCAGGGTTGCAATTAGAAAGCTTTTCTTTTAAGCCCTGTGGCAATAATATTTATCCAGCCACAGGAGGTGTAACATGCCTCAATGTCTCAACAGCTACTTCATTTCATCCATGGCTCTCTCCTTTATCCATTGCCTTAAGTATTTCCAGAAACAGAATTTTGTTGGATTGGATTTATTTGCTTTGATGTCCAAAAGCTACTGGAATACAGCGGAAACTCTGCTCATTAACGAAGCCAATTATGGCATTGTTGTCAGTGATTCATCTCCAGAAGTCGGTCTGAAAAAAAGCATCTGTATTCCCATGAGCTCCTGGTCTTTGCGAAATTTTACAATTGAAACAAACCAGCTCTGAAACCCACCTAAATTCAAAAACCTCCACCCGGGCCATCTAGAAAGGGTGTGACTGTTTTTAGCCGTGATTAGGATTTATCACCTGATTATGTTCATTTTAAAGCTGTATTTACAGCTTCAGTAGATTGATGATGATAGGGGAAGTAAATAATCACACTCAGTGTTGTGCTGTTATAAGAAAACAGTCAAGAATCAGGTTGATGTGAAGAACTATATTCATGATTATTGTTTTCTAACAGCATGACCTGAAGCGCTTTATTCACCACAGCAATTTGCCAAGGATTACAAATATTTTACACTTTTTATCACATCATCCAGCTACATTTAATTTTGAAAACCATCTACACATAAGTTAGTTCCTGTTCCCACTTACGTTATAGCAGCTATGAACATTCGTTTCCTCAGAATTTGATGGCAGTGTCGTGTAATGAAGATCACAGATCATCAGCATGAAGTGTGTGAAGAGGAAATTCAGATATAGTTCGCTTTCTTGAATAATATCAGCTGCATTAGTGTGTGATAATGGATGTTTGTGCATTCAGCCTTTTTTGCACTCTACAGTTTGGCCCTGGTGCACTTCCATTAGATTAACACCTCGTAATGGGCTCATGGTTGACACTGCTGTTGTGTCCATTCTGGAGTTGAATTAAATCACCGAGGGCACTGACAAAAAGTGACGCCAGAGTGCCCTATGATCACAGTGCTCCATTAGAGCTTTATTAGTCTCTGCAAATGTCATTTTGTCACCAGAGGCACCGTGACCTCCATGCGTGCCTCGTTTTTCTCTGACCAGCCCTCATCCAGGCTGCTGTTAACCTTCGCTTCGTTAATGTCACCACACGGAGAGGCACCAGATCAAACAGGCCAAAGTGAAGTGCATTATCTCGTAGCTTTGTGTCTCATATTAAATCTGATTGGACTGAGTGGGTTCTACGAAGGGCATCGAGTACAGCTTGTGATCTGGTTTAAATCGATATCGTCTTCCAAACAGGAGGTGATCAAAGCCGCTCTCAGGTCCGAGGCACGAAGAGGATTAGGCTAGTGTGTGCTAGTGTGTGCTGCTAAAAAGAATAAAAAGAGACAGAGTGTCTCTTGCAATAAAGAGATAAGCTTCACAGTGAACTCCGGTGACGTTTTTAAATCGTTACTGTTATGTGTATTGACACTTGTTGAAAAATAATACAATATACAGCATTTAAAACTCTGCTTCTCGTCAGATCTGGTCACCAACTGTGGCTTTATGTTACTGAAGTGCAAAATCCCCTTAATGGTCTCAATCTACAAATGAGTATTTGTATATAAAATGAATAAATTAACAAAATGAAACCTTATAAAGGTTCACATAAGCGTTCTGCATAGTGAGAACATTTATCTTTCAAGTTTTGAACTTAATGACTTTTATGTCCACTTCTGTTTGGTAAACTGTTGAGTAAGTAAAATGAAAAATCTCCAAGTTTGTATGTATGCCAAGTAATTTGCATAAATGCATGTGATTGGCCAAAACAGAGGATCAGACACTGAAGGTTCATGTTCATTTATTCATGAGTTCATCACAGTCTAAATGTTAATCAGTGACTCACCTTAAGACACTTTTATGACTCTTCATCAAGAGATGCGCAAATGGTTTTCAATTTAATAGTCATGCACCACTTGTGTCTTATTTCTTTATTGTTTTTCACTTCTTTTTTTTTATAAACATATGATTATGGAGTGTACTGTTTTAAATATAGAACAAAAAAGTGGCTCCTTTCCACCGTGTTGTTCCAAACACTGGAGCATTTCCTGTAGCTGTGGAAATTGTCATTACATTTGTAGCAGCGCCACCTGCAGTACTGGAGCCCTCGTACGTGACAGCTGATAGGAAAACACTGCATGCTTGTAAGCTCACAAAGGTGCTTTTACGTCCATGTAACCCTCACAGATGTCATCTCTGCAGTTCAGACGTAAAGTTCAATTGTAAAACAATGCTGTGATCATCCACACTCACTTTCTGACTTCATTATGACTTCATACATTTCCATTTAAAATGAATGAGTGAAAAATTGGGTGAATTTGCATTCAGAGCACATGCTATAAGAAGAGATTATAGTGCAATTTTCTAGAAATAATCATATATTTGCATTAGAATATTCTACTAATGAAATATTCTATATTCAGGATTTTGACTTGTTAACTTTTTTGTGGTGTGCAACACTTTAAAAAAATATGGATTCAGTGTTTTAGATTTTTCACTTCATATTTTATGAACACATTGTGGACCAGCTTGTTCTACAACATCAACAAAAATCTCTGGCTGATAAAATCTGATATCCACTCAGACGCTGAGCTCCAAGCTGAGAACAACGTAAGCGATCTGTGGCGGGTCTGTTCAAGGTCAGATCTTTACCAGATGAAGTGTGTAAGCGGTTTTATCTACATGAGGGAATATGAAATCGCATATTCTGGAATAGGTTAGAGTTTATATGACTGTGTGTGTGTGTGTGTGTGTGTGTGTGTGTGATAAAAAATTTACGGGGTGAAGCTAAACAAAAACCAGATGGTAAAAAATGTGCATGAGAATTCTTCTTTGTATTTTTTTATATTTCTTTCTTTACATAATGCATTGTAATAAATAAATAAATAAATACATTCGGTAAAGTAAAATAATATTTTAATATCAAAGGTTAAGGAGATGCCTGTGAGCAATCATGAGTCAGTTTTTCTTTTTGTAGGTCTAAAGGCTGGAAATAAGCAAAATTAAGCTTGAAATAAAATAAAAAGGTCTTACCAATCTTATATATTTATCTTATAATAAATGTCATATTCCAGCTAAGATTTTTGTGATATGGATCATTGTAGACTGACTTCTTTTTCTTTCCCCATAGAAGGAAATTTCTTTACCCATATTTTTGCTTCCCTTTTCTCATTAAGTATAAAGCTTGTCAATTGCATTATTAAGAGCTAAAATATGAACTGTGATCTGCTTTAGACGGGCTGCTTAATGTAGAAATGAATGACATTTAGCATCTTATTATCTTGACTACACGACACCACTATACATATCACTCACAAAACAGATCTGGAAATTAGGTTTCAATTAATTTATTGGTTTTCTCCTGCACGGGAACCTACAATTATGTGAAGGTTTTCACTTGCTCAGTGATTAATAATAACAAAGTCTGACCAGAGACAGCAGTAAAATGAATGAATAATGAAATGTGTCTGATTACTAAATATAACTGACTAAGCCAGTATTTTAGGAAGGCTAGTACACTCTCCGGCTTTTTAAACCATTAATCCCGGCTTATTTGCTTAAGCAATCCTGAACAATGTGGCATGATTAGTATCGCATCTCTAATCAACGAGGAGATTTAGTGCCCTTTGATCAGAGAATGTTTTATCTGTATTGAGGAAACAGGAAGCTTTAGTGTGCCCTGTCCTAATCCCTCCATCCAACACTGAGACATTGCAGTATACCATCACTTATCAAACCTTTTACTTATTTAACTCGTCACAGAAGGGTATTTTATTCAACAATGAAACAGATATAGTGTTAGCTGTGTTAGAAATCCTCTTATACTACAGAGCTGCTGAATTCTGGATTCTGATTTGCTGTAAGCTCTGATGATCGTGCAGGGACTTGTACAGCAGGTGTACCACATAAACAGATTAAAAAATCTTTTTTTACTCTGTAAATAATTTTCTTTTTCTGTGAGATGTTTAATTAACGTCTATGGATGGAGTCTTTAGAGGAGTTGTGCTTAGTTGTTTTTTATCCATCACAAGAGCAGCTGGTTAAGGACCAACTGCTATAACATAAGTGAGAACAGGAAAGATCTTGTTTCATGACATTAAATGTAGCTCTAAATGGATAAAAAGTATAATGTGTGATTCCTTAATAAATACGAAATTGTAATCGGTAAATACTGCGGTGTACAAGGAATAAAAACCTTCATGGTTACTCCACTTCATCACACCAACCAGTCATTGATTATATTCATGTAAAAGCACAACACAGAGTGTTTCATTCCTCACATATAGTGCACTCATGGTTTGTACCCTACAGTAGACTGAAAGGCCATTTAGCAATAAAGTGAATCTTTGAGACAGTTCTTGAAGACGTATGTTCTGTGCTGGAGCTCAGCAGATGGTGACATAGTGCTGATTGTGAGCACATCTTCTCCTGTTCCTCCACTATATCAGCTTTAACCCGAGCCTGTTGTGGTGTCACCGATCAAGCAAGACCTCCAGCGCTTCACCTTCTGATCAGCTTTCACACCACCATAACACTCAATAATAATACACATAAGCCTGGTGTATATTTACCACCCTGTCTTTCTGTGTGTTAAAAGATAAGAGCATTTAAGCCAGTGTTTCCCGACTCCTAATCCACCCATCCTTCCTGCTTTACTCACCTCACTCTATTTGCCACAGCCTTTTATAATTATGTGTATATAATAAGATGAGAAAAGAATTTTAATTGAGTTTTTACATTGCAAATTTTCGCAAAAGACATCATCAGTGCTTTACTCTCTAATGAGCAAGTTGAGAGCCGCACTGGTGGGAAAATACTCTCTAAAACAGAGATCAGGATGAAGAAGCTTTGGGAGGAAATAAATAACTATATAAGGAAATAAGGAAATCAGCAGGGGGATCACATCCTCCTCACATCCTTCTCTGGGCACCACTGAATATGGGGAGCCATTTTTTTTATCAGATAGCCAAGAAATTACATTATATAGAGTATAAATAAATAATTAGCAAAATGTATACCATTATACCGGCTACACTCTAATCTAGAATCCGCCACGATTCTTTTCCACCAACAGGGAATGGGTTCCATTCTTGTTCAAGCACCAAATTTTGAACTGTTTAAAGCATTCTGACCAAAAATAAATTGTTTCAAACCCTGAAAAGTTGGTTCCCAGCTAGAACCAAAAGATAGCTGGTTTTTCAAGTGTGAGCCATGACAACATCAGTGGGCATGTCATGAGTTAGAAGAATACAATATAAAAGGAAACCAAATGGAAATCACACAAATATCTGCAATAAGAAAACAAAAGTTCGTAGGTCAGCAATGTGATCCACCATCATGCTGCTACTGTCTACTTTCATAGTATATTATGCAACTCCCTCTGTTGATGACACATGATTGATTAAAATGGGTCTACTCAAAAGTGAAGGAAACGCAGGCTGTTTCGCTAGCTGCTAGCTGGTCCCAAGGTTCAAAGAATCCTGAATGGAGCCAGTTCAAGAACCCATTCCCTGTTGGCAGAAAAGTGTTTCTTCTCAAGTTCTTCACACTTCTCAAGTGTTTCCCACAGAAAGGGTTCCAAACTAGAACATTTTGAAATGACTCTTGGACAACCTTGTCTTATAAAACAGCAACAGGAGCTTGTGGGGTACTGGACAGGAACAGGTGCCTATGGGATACTGGGAGCAGGAGCTTGTGGGGTACCGGACAGGAGCAGGAGCTTGTGGGGTACTGTAGAGGAACAGGTGTTTGTGGGGTACTGGTCAGGAACAGGAGCTTGTGGGGTTACGAACAGTCACGGAAGCTTGTGGGGTGCCAGATAGGAGCAGGAGCTTGTGGGGTGCTGGAGAGGAACAGGTGCTTGTGGGGTACTGGACAGGAGCAGGAGCTTGTGGTGTGCCGGACAGGAGCAAGAGCTTGTGGGGTGCTGGAGAGGAACAGGAACTTGTGGGGTACTGGGCATGAACAGGAGCTTGTGGGGTACCAGACAGGAGCAGGAGCTTGTGGGGTACTGGACAGGAGCAGGAGCTTGTGGGGTACTGGGCATGAACAGGAGATTGTGGGATTACGAACAGGCGCAGAAGCTTGTGGGGTGCTGGAGAGGAACAGGTGCTTGTGGGGTACTGGACAGGAGCAGG
>JAQQZX010000033.1:28066511-28092918 GCA_030068355.1 Notoglanidium maculatum | reverse complement strand
CCCCAAGATGCTGGGATTGGCTCCAGCTTCCCCGCGACCCAGACGGATAAAGCGCTATAGATAATGGATGGATGGAAATAATTCCACTTTTCCACCACAATTCCACTCCATGGACACACAAATTAACTTCTTTACTTGGAGTTAGTGATAATTGTTGTCTCTTAACGAGGTTATGTGCATTTTCAAACTGATCTGCTAAAGAAATTAATCATTACCAGCGGTTTGTTTACACTGTTTACTTAAACTCCCTGTAAATCCCCGTGGGATTTCTCTGGTGCACTCCACTGTCTATTCCTGCACTCTTTAACCTTGCAAGGGGCAAAAATTGTTGTTATTCATTCATCATAATGCGTGAGAGCCCTGGCAGCCACCCCGAGCTCATTACAGAAAGCAAGAGTACAACAGTTAACATATTAGTAGTGCTGAAATAAGCACTCAGGGGATTCGGATTCATCATCCAGTGCATTCAACGTTCCAAACAACGCTATCTGGAGACCGCTCACAGTCGACCCGGGACAATGAACTCTTCTAAAAGGCACAAATGATCAGAAATCTTCCTTCTGAGGCCCTGTGTTTTCATCTTTGACCCATGATTGAGTCGTTCATCATATCTGGTTTTTGCAGTTGAGCGCTCGTTTCCAGTTCCCATTCGAGACTCCCTGACCTTAAACCTCCCGCAGGAATGTGGCTGATTTCTAAAATCCTGTCAAGCCTGAAGGATTCTGGGACTTGGACGTGTCTTTATGGCAGGTTGGTCATTTCCCGGGAGCTTCTGCTTCTGCATCTTTGTCTCGCCTTGTCACAAAAAGCTGATACACACCACACGCAAAGCACAAACAGCCCCTTAAGAGGTGCCTGTGCACGAACCTCGGCCTCACGCTCGCACGAAATTGGCAAGCTTATTAAATCTGATAGTGGGAAAACACACAAGCAGGGGAAAAGCCGGGTTTCACATGTTCTCATTCATTATTATCACACATTATCACGCCGAGACATAGTTCTTTTTGTCAAATTAAGAGATTGCAGGAGACGGCTTTATTCGGCTTCGTGCACGCTGCAGGCTCTATCTGACCCTGGGAACGGTGAAATACGTCTCTCCTGAAGGTGACACGTCCCATCTCCGTCCCGTCACGACAGATTTATCTCCTGCTTCGCTATTTACAGGCATTCACGTCGCTGATCAGGCCGTGATATTCTGCTCCGGGGCAGCGTAGCTCATTGATAACCTAAGGAAGTCTGAATGCAGAGCCATAATGGCAGCCAGGGGAAGCGAAAGGGAATCATTCTGTTTCTTTTCATTCGCTGAACAGGGAACGTTTATTAATCCTGGCAAATCATAAACACGATTTCAGAGGCAGGATGAGATTCGGCGACATTATTGTCTGAAGATCTAAATGACTATGAATCCCAAATTACTAATGGAACATTGAGCATAAATCTAACTCACCTCCCTGAACTCCCTCATGAGGGAATGGACCTGCGACTGGGACGATGCGCAAATCACTTTTCAGCTTCTCGAACGAGATTTTATCAGCCTGTACTGACATAAAGACTCCGTTTCTATTGACTGAAAGCAGTACAGCAGATAATAATGCCTGAAAAATGGATTGGTCTCCATCTTCAGTGGATCCTAGAGCAATAAGGACCAACTGCATAAACTTTTATGCTGCTGAATACTGCACTCTGATTGGTCAGAAGGTTTTCTATAACAGCAGCTCTGACAGCTGTGAGGCTACAAATCACAGGCTTATATTAATGCACTTGTTCTAATACATTATCATTTCTAATACACAGACTTGTATGGCAAACGCTCCGTCAGAACAGATTTCCGTAGAGTTGTTTATGTAACATGTATGGAAGGAGTCTCCAGTGTCAGTGTAACACTGCGTAACAGTCAGAGGGAAAGCTGGAACTTATGTTTTCTGACATCTTCATGACAGAGGAGTTTGCACTTCTTTGTGGTTTCTTGGTTTCATGACAAGCTGCATTTTTTTTTGTCTTATTAACTTCAAAAGCGAGATAAAAGACTGGTGAGGAAATAACTGTTTATTGCTATGCAATAAAAGGAGCTAACTTGTTATATGGATGTTCCACAACATTAACTGTAATTAGAAACCGATAAACAAAAGTATATTTTTCGTTAATAAATCATTGGTAAATTGCTGAGTGATAAAACACTTCAGGACATGCCTTTTATTGGAAAATAATCAGTAAACAGTAACTGCTTCATCACCATCCAGTCACTGATTATTTTCCTGTAACAGCACGACATTAACATTTCAATGTAACATTTCGCTTTTAAAAAGAATAGCTTTATTTGTACTGTGTGTTCAAAATGGAGGAGAAAAGAGTAAAACAGCACAAGTAAAGGCAGACAAATCCACAAATTGACTTTTTTAATGAACATATTCCTAGATAATAAGTTGTATTATGTCTGAAATAAAAGCAGATCACGGTAGAGAATTCACTGCGTGCTAGATCCTGTATGTTGAAAGAAAATAAATAGAACCAAATTCAACTCAGTTTTATAACACAATTTCCTTTATTCCATTTATTTCCCTGCATTCTAAGTGTGCATGTCGCCTGATTCTTTTATTTTTTCGTCCTTTCTTGTCATAATTCAGTCTTGCCGAGCAGCAGCACATGAGTAACAACCTGGTTGGGAATAAAGGTGTCAAGAGCCATTACTGTTTAGCGAGCTCTGCAGAAATACTATTCACCAGCAAAACTTGTCACCATGGTACCATTACTCTCCAAAGTGCACTTTGCTTTAGGCAATAAGGTGATATTCCTCTTTTCTCTCAGGAGTGGGATTACATGGTGTTACTGTCATGCCGAAACTCTCCCACGGATCCTCCGGCTCCTGCTCCGAAAGTAAAACCCCATGATTAAGAGTTTATAGGAACTCATGTGAATAAAAAAAGGATAAAATCTTAGCAAATGAATAAGATAAAGGACCCAAAGTACTCGTGGCTTCTCTTAGAAATGCATTTAAAATAAAATAAAACGATATTTCCCAAATATATGTAATTCAGGTGATTATTGATGCACACTGAAATATTAATCAAAGTACTTTTATTTTATTTTTTTTAAATGCGATTAAATTATTGTTATTGCCATGGTAACACATTTGTTTTACATTGCACCTGCTGCGCCTTGTAACTCAACACTTACAATGAAGAAGAACGCATGGAGGAGCTTGTTAACCTAGGAAAACTCTTTTGTTTTCATGCTGATGATGTGAAGTGAATAAAAGTGTGTAACTGTAAAGCATAGTTCCACTGAAGCACAGCAGTGATGAGGGATGAAGGGATAGTGAACAGGACAGCTGGAAAGGGCAAATGGTCAGATCATGAGAAGCTAGATTAGGATGGATGGAGGAATAGTGAGTAGTGTAAGAAGGTGGAGGGACAGTGATCAGGCTGGTAGTGAACAGATAAAAGATAAGAGATAGTGGTATATGGTATAAAGGCAGGTTGGATCAGGCTAGTAGAGGAGGTTGAATTTGGGGATAGTGGTCATGCAGAATGAAAGGCCAGATTACAAGATAGGCTGTATGGGAGGATAGTGAGTAGATAAAGAAGGTTGAATAGATGCAAAGTAATCAAGCTCATAGAAGAGCAGAATGGAGGGATAGTAAGTAGGTAAAGGAAGAAGAGGAAAGATGAATGGGTAGATTGCAGAGTGGTAAGGTATGATGGAGGGATAGCAAAAAAGATCTTTGTTTGGAGATCGTGATCATGTAGAAATGCCTGGATGGGCAGACAGTGAGAAGGTTGGCTGGATCGGTAGTGGGGATTTAGAAATGGTTTAATGGAGGTATAGTGACCACCTGCTCTCTATCCCTTCATTAAACCTGAACATGGCCTTTAAACAGAGGGCAGTATTCTGAGAGCGTGCAGGAAGGGAGCAAAATAAATAACTTCATCAATGTTGAAGATAGTATATGGTCTAGATTTGTTGAAGGTTGAGTATGTACCAGGAAGAAGTAGCTTGGTTTTGACCTCAAAAAAACTTTCATATAAACACATTCAGTTATGGGGGATAAAGACTGGGAATCGTGTTGTCATTAAATGTGGATATTAAAATTGTTATACAATATTTCCATAAAGAGAGAACATAATGAAACGGAACAGACCAAGGATTGAGCCTTGAGGAGCCCTTTTGTGTGACAGTGAAAGGAAGACTCTGTGGCCTGACAGGCTAAAGGAATAGATTTTGTAAATAATGTTAACACCTGAAGGAAACATCTTTTGAAAGATGGAAAGAGGGATAGAGTGGCAAGGTCCGCACTCCAGTCCAGCAGAATGAAAATGAAGGCCTCAGACTCAGCAGATGCGAGTTGGTCATTATTGGCAGCTTTCACAGCGCTCGTCATCCCGCTGACTAGCCGAGCCGAATCTGGGCTGTAATTCATCGCTGTATGGCTGCTTGGCATTCTGGGACTTTGAGTACAGCATTTGCACAAACGCCTCTATGCTGGATTCGTCATTAATATGACATTGGACACTGCTGGAAAATAGAGAATGAAGTTTTGTTGTTAGGAGCTAACGGTGAAACCTGAGTAGCTAGCAATAACAACATCCCAATGGGCCATCAGAACGGCGTCCAACTGCTAACATCTCACAAATAGAGAGAAAATACATCACCAACCATCAAATTAGCACCAGAATCTCCAAATATAACACATATTTCAATATAAAGACATGCACTGTTTCAGGATAGAGTTTTCCTTCCAAATTATCGTTACTGTAACTCCAATAGTGCGCCTAATCGTGTGCAGAACCGAGGTTTCAAAGTCATCATTGGTCAAATTAAATAAATCCAGTCTCAGCCAGAACAGTAGGGTGAATTGGTTGGTTCAGCTGCATCCTCCACAGCTGTCACTCAACTAACAGTTTATTTCAGAAATGAATGGCCTGTAAAAACTGAACTGACCCCTGAGACAGACAGACGTCTGCTCCACTTCTTCCACAGCTGACACGAGCTCCAGCGCGTCCTTCAGCCTTTTGGCTCTAATTGCTAGTCACGTTCCAAATGTCAAACCGTTAGGCTGACTATTTGGCAATGTCTTCATCTGTGTGTCAGGTTGAATGGTTTTACTGCTGCTGGTCACAACATTAACCTCAGGTATCACAGAGAGATAATGATGCCCTCTGGACTTAAGTTGCTTGGAAAGTCTCTTTAGCTAAAAGTTTCTGCCAGATGAAGAAATATAATATTACTGCTGCAGCCCTGCCACCAGTATTCTCAAAGGAACAGGACCAAGCCTTACCTGCACACACACACACACACACACACACACACACACACACACACACACACACACACACACACACACACACACACAGACACAACCATTCGCATGGACATGATACACAGACAGACACACACCTATGGGTACCAACACACATACACATGTACATGCACACACACACACATATACAAACCCATGAACATGACACATGCTCACTAAGACAGACCTATGGACACAACACACACAAACCCACACAGACACACTCATTCGGACATATTTGGACACACCTGTGGACACACACAGACACAGACACACTCACTCGAACGCAGACACAGGGACACATACAGAGACAAGGACACACGCTTATAGTGGAAGAAAGATGGATCAATATTGTGTGTGTGTGTGTGTGTGTGTGTGTGTGTGTGTGTGTGTGTGTGTGCGTGTGTGTGTGTGTGTGTGAGAATGTAAGTGTAAGGGAAAGGATCTTTGATCAACTAGGGATGTTTATTAAGGTATTACTTTGCTACTATTCCTCATGCATGGAACAGAACTGACAAATTCATGAAGCCCGAATGCTGAAGGACACACTCCAGTTCTCCTCCAAAGAGGAATGCACGTCTGCTGTCTCTGGGGACCGTTCAATTTATACAGGTTGATCAGATCTGGTCGGAACGCTTAAGAAACCCGTTGTGAGTGATGGTTGAGGAGGCGTGTCACTCAGTGGAGCATTGCCCTCCTCCAGACTCAAGCCGTGGAAGGTCTCATGCTGTTAACGGTTTAGCAGAGGTGGTGAATAATCATGAAGACGAATGCAATTATTCTTGAGATGTTTCCATTAAATTTATTATTGCTTGCAACTTGTACATTCACAGTGTATTTGCAGTGAAGTGAGATGCTTCCTTCACCAGCAGCAGTTCAGCAGAAATCTCAGGTTTCTATTAAAGTGCTCGATCAATGCGTTATCGTTTCCATAGTAACAGCTTTTTGAAGTTTTCAGTAAGGACTTGTATTTTATTTAGCCTTTAAGGAAGGGGTCTCCAGTGTCAGCACTTTGTAACAGTCAGAGGTAAACCTGTTTACTGGTTATGTATAAGTTTTAATGGATATGTCATCATTTGGACTTAATATCACATTCTTTCAATATAGCATTTTGCTATTTTTGACTGAATAGCTTAATGACTTCGATTAGATAAGATGAGACAAGACAAGACAAGACTTTATTGGTCCCCAGGCCAGGTCCCCAGTCTGTGCCTCTGTGCTTTGGTGATATTTGAGCTTTCCATGCTTTCCTGTTATGAGGACATTTTCAGTCCCGTACACCCCTCAGGCCACATGTTTTGGTTCATATAATTATGTGCAATGTGAAACCAGGCCAAACAGCAAACAAACCAAAAAGAATCAATTTCATTCTGATTCTGATTAATAGGTGTGAATTTGCCCTCAGGTCAAATTCCAGCACTGCCACAGAGCCACCGAGCCACTGGTGGGCCCTTAGCCCTCAATTACCCAGCTCTGTGCATGAATTGCATTCATCCTGGCAGAAATGTCCATTTCCTTCCACTATGAAAATTAAATATGATGTCCTGTTATCAGAATTAGTCCCATTCCCCAAGAGGTCTGGGAATTAAAATGGAATTGCATGCAGAACTCACAGACTGACCTGAAAGCTGAGAGCTCAACAAGGAGAAAATGTGAAGTTTTGGGACCCCGGTAGTCACCCCGCCCGTCTCCATCCAATCCTCCTACTCACACAATCAGCCACCCAGTGCTGTGTTTGGCGATATAGGTTTGGTTTTTCTCACTCCTCTCTCATGGTCAGCTAATGAGATCTACAGGCAGAAGGGAATGCAGAGGGAAATTGCATTTTCCAGCAGTGATGTACTAGCTGTCACAACAATCAGCATGGCCCCTCGTGTTTTTCTTTTATTTTTTCCCCCCTTTATTTCTTCATCTCCTTTCCCTCACACACACACACACACACACACACACACACACACACACACACTGACACACAGGCAGGGGAAAGAGCCACACACCAGCTCACAGAGAGATTTGGTTTTCTCTAAAGGTATAGTTAAGACTTTGACCTGTGATGGCTGTTGATGATTTTGAACAGTAGAACCAAGACAGTTGATTCATTTTAGACCTGCTTGTTGGAGAAATAGAAGAGCACTATTTATTTTTCACACTGTCTCGTTGGGTACACTGCCTTTTAGTCGAAGCTGGCTATGCACAACGCGTGTATTGCTTATGTCAAATTGTTTCAGTGTTTCCTTCATGCGATTTAATTTACTACATAATATTCAAAAATAAATCAAATTACAAATTTGTACATTTCAATCTCTCATACAAACAGGATTACTGAAGAATATTTAATAACTTATTACTGTCACATCCATTCTACTAACGATCGTTTATCTGTCTCTCATTACCTGTGACGTTTAACTGTAATTAAAATGTTGTGTCTTTGAATTACTAAGACAGTGTCTTTATTTGCCAACTTTTTCTGGGGGGAAAAAGATCCATGATTCTCTGTGTATAGCCCATTCGCCAGCATGTTTGTCTTTGTTTTTGTGTTATGCCTTTGGATTATGGACCCTCAATTTTTGATTTTTGAAATATAAGCTTTGCATTTGTATCCTCAGTCTCAGTATTTTACAATACCACCACACAGAAAGGCTGAGCCAATACCATAAAACAAAACGATATGTTAAACTAATAATAAAAGAATTCAGCGTGGGAAAAAAAATGGAAATGTTTTACAACTTCTTATAGCTCCTCGGATGCCTGAATCGCTCCAAAAATATGGTCTCAGTACTTGAACCAATAATAATAATAATAATAATAATAATTATAAAATTGCACTAGGTATGATTGAGTCTGTGTATGAATTGTACGCTGGAGCTTTGAGGTGGTGATGCTGCCTGTGCCACCTGAATAAATAATAATACAAATAAATTAAAGTAGGAGATCAATGTAAAGTACATGGACAGAAGGTTGAAGTGTTATCGTGGATACTGTGTGAGGAGGAAGGACTTTAGACCTTTGTAAAAGGAATAAAGAAGAGTGGTGTCCACTGAGGGGCCAGAACGCTGAAGCAATGGGATCACGTATTACGAGCATGTTTAAACATTAGAGAGGGACGCCCTGAGGTTGAAGATCTGAGCTGGCAATGAGAAGTTTAGCTCAGAAGCAGGCTGTATAGATAATGTCGTTCCAAGCCCTTTGATGCCTGAATGCAAAGAGAATTGTATTTGATTCTTGCTGTAACAGGAGGCAGTGGAATGACATTAGTAAAGGGGTAATGTGAGAGAGCACTGGAAGGTTATGAACCAGTCAAGCAGCAACTTTTTTGAATGCTGTTTGGGGAAATATCTCATATGAAGCAAGACTAGCATGAAAAGAGTTACAGCAGTCAAGTCTATAAACAAGCAGGGATTGTATAAGAATACTGTGTTCAGAAATTCTTTGATGTTATAAAGAATAAATCTGCAGGATCTGGTGGTTGACATGCTTGAAAAAGTTGAGTCCGTCATCTCACATTACACCAAGATTCTTGGCCATGTCTGCTGGATGGACTGTGAGGGTGTTGATGGTGATTGGCAGGTCCAGCAGGAAGGAGTTCTTTGCTGTTGAGTTTTATCAAGGTTGAGTTTTAGATGATGGGGCATCATACGAAGAGATGCCAGAAAGTCAGTAAGATATCTTCTAAGACATTTGGGTGGTAAATGCAGGCAGGGAGCTTTGTGTCATCAGTGTAAGAATTATAGGACATGGCTTCTCCTGTCATCTTTATGACACACAGCTTCTCCTTACCTTCATTTACCTGCCAAGTCTCTGCCAAGTCATCTTCCTGCCTTTTTGGCATCTCGTCCTGAATGAAGACTCGTCATGTAAAATTCAACATTGACGATGACGCCTGTGATTTTGTACCTCATGACCGATGACAAGTGTGGACCAGGTAGCAACCCCTAAGGAACTCCAGCACTTAGGCTATGAGGTGATGAACCTCGATTTACATCTGGATGTTAATTTTGCCCAACACTTTTATTCAAAGGGACTTACAGTTTAGGATGGGTGGTCTTGTTCAACCATGGTAGCTTGGCAGTGCAAACGTCAGTAGCCCAAAGCATTAACACTGAGCCAAATCTTCCTCAATCTCACCACACCACATGGTTGGCTTGATCTTGTAGGTAAGGTGAGAACTATTAGTCGGGTCAGAGCATATGTAGTTCTTGATGCTTAAGTCAGCTAGTGTGGAAAAGAGAATTTGGGGTACCGTCTCAGGTACTGTAAGAAGAATCATTCCTGTAGAATGAATGGCCTTGTAACCAGACTGAATGGCTGTCCAGGAGGTCATTCATTCATTCATTCACTTATACATCTCCAGTAACCACTTCATCCTGTTCAGGGTCTATGCAGGAAACATTTGGTGCGAGGCAGCAATACACCTTGGATCTAGTCCATTGCAGAGCTCCTCACACACTTCACATATTGAGCATAGCCAATCCTCCTAGGGAGATGAGAGGAAACTAGAGAACCTGCAGGAAACTCAGCTGGAGCCATGGAGCACTGGGGAGCCATGTGTAACTCCACATCCTGGAGCTGTGAGGCAGCGACGCTACCTGCTGGACCACTGTGCTGCCCTGAGGTCATCTAGTTGAAGGTATTGTTATGTTCCGTGTCTCTGAATGTGTTTGTGTTTACTTTATGTAGTCTGTAGCAGGTTCCAGAACATCCAGTCCATGTGGACATCACTCCAGTCCAAGCTGGTTCTCATTTTGTGTGTGTCATGGGCACTCATTCTCATATGCTATGTTATCATTTGAATTCCTAATGTAAGCTGGATGAAACAGTTTTTTTTCTACTCATTTTGTTTGTGAATCTGTTTTGTCTATGTGCTTATTCAGTTTTTATATGTGTATTAATTGTGTAATTTGATTCTGAGATTTGTCTTTGCCCCTTTTCTTTATCGTTAAGCAGATCTTTGTTTAAATATTGCAAATAGTACCTTTTTTTCTGTTTAGTACCACAGGAAGGTGTGTATGGAGTTTAGTGTTTGTTCATGGTTTTGGATTAGTCAGAGAATTAGGTAAGTTCTTTGTCTGTCAGTTTGTTTGTTTGTTTGTTTATTTGTTTAAGTCAGTTGGTCATGGCAAAGTTAGCCTGCTTTTCCCTGCTGTTGCAGAATGAACCCTGTAAAATTGTAAAATGTACACAATTTCGTCTTTAGATTTGTTTGTCCATGTGATATTTTCCATCTTTTTTTAGCACACACTCATACTACACCTGCTTCTGCTGTGGCCCAAACCTGTGGAGTCATAACAGTATGAGGCAATGTAAATTCCTGAAAAGGGGAAACAGGTCTGTAGTTGAAAACATTAATGGGCTCGAGCATGGGATCCTTAAGCAGAGGTGAGACATGAATAGACTTGATGGAAGATGGAAGGAAGACTACTTTATAGAGATGTACTGATCATTGCAGTCACATATGGTGTTTTTAGAGGAGTGTGGATGATATTAGGTCAAGCGAGCAGGTCGATGATTCATGGTCATCAGCACCACCACTTCTTCCTCGGTGAGCTATCGGCTTGATGACTAAAGGATGCCTGAAAGGCAGTAATCTAGAACAAAGTGCGTCATGAAGTCATCAACAGTAACATAGTGTGTAGGAGGGGAAGTAGGGGAGATAAGTAAGGAACAAAATGGAGAGAACATTTTATGTAGGTCAAGATACAGTATGTGTGGATTTTAGCATGTAAGAAGGTCATTGTGGTGGTAGCAGCAAGAAATGGAGGCAAGCATTTGCTGATAGTTAGCGAGATCTGTAGGTTGGATTGCAGTTGAAGTTCCTATGTTTTCTCTAAACACTGAAGCGTGGTTCTTTCAGAACCAGTGCCAGTGCCAGTGGCTGGAGATCCGGAAAAGAGGGCTTTGGTGAGAGGCCATAAAGAGAAGGATGGTGGGGATGGAGTTTTAAAGTTTTTAACATTTGACGTGGTGATGTTCTTGGTTAAATTTGATGGTGACTGCAAGTGGTTCGGGTTCAGGAGATGGGAATGGTTCTGCTGGTCTTCAGGGGTGCCGTCACATGGCAATACAGAGAAAAGAGAATCGGGGTCAGCTATGAAGTTGGCAAGAAGGCCTTGAGGATTACATACCACAATAATATAAAGTTTCCAGGCAGTAACAGCATGGAATTCAAATGGAAAGATCAGAAGTTCATGTTGAGAAGAAGGAAGATATGATGAGAAAATCTGTCTCACTACCCTGACCAGAACTTTTTGGAGAAAGAGAAAGCTTAGAGTCTGCAATGAGTGCTCTGAGTTGATCCAGCAGATCTACAGTAGCTATTACACCCTAATTAAAAGAAGGAGCCAGAAGGAAACACCAGTATGAGATCAACCTGGAACAGAAAGCATCCAAAATCAACAAACCTGAGTGATCGCATGAGGGAGTTTGTATTGTTTTGTAATGTATAGTGTCAGCATAGCGAATGTGCTGTGTATTTTTTTCTCATACATAATAAATGCATTTTAGTTGTTTATAGAGAGTGCCTTGGAGTTTTCTTGGTTTTCAAGAATATTTTTTGACTCCTACATAAATTCTGATGAATTCCACTGTTATACTTTCTAAAGGAAGTGTTTAGCTTAACTAAGTGAACTGTAGTATACGGACCACGACACTGACAATTCCTTGCTGTCTCGGGGAATGCTTGGTACCAGCTTTCTGATATTTGAGAAGGAAATATAAATAAGGAATATAGATACTTGGAATAACTGAAAATATGTGCCATTTTGTCTGTTGCTTTTTCCTCCTGATGAATGCAGATACTTTCTTCCTATTCCTGTAACAGAATATACCATTGTTTGGCGACAGACATAGCAAACCTCCAAGGTTGTGTTTGGATGTCACAGGTCCTTGAGCACAGCTCTTGGGCGCTTCAGGGGCGAAATTTTACCCTTAATGCAGATTTTACAATGTGGTCAGGGGAAAATCTTTATTCTGAGGAACATGAGCCAGTGACAGGATCGGGGGCTGAGCTGTAATCCAACCACAGCTCAGCCTCTGAGACTAATGTATTTCCTGCATAGATAAACACAGATAAAGATCGGCCTTTTCTCGGCTAATCGTTAGCATTATGGAACGTGATACAATGATACAAAGATATGCAAGATCGCTCCGAGTGATACACCACAGTGGAGAGTGTTTGATCGGCCCTTAATCATAGAATTACTGGCCTCAATTAGAACACACTGAAGCTAACACACACTTCAGGCTGTGTGTGTGTGTGTGTGTGTGTGTGTGTGTGTGTGAGTGCTGGACATCCAGAGTGACCGTGTAAAGGTGAAATCGCTGGCATTTCCATCATGAATATTTGCACACGGATTAATTTGACGAGCACCTCTTCACCGTGCCCATGTGTCTGTTTATGGAAAAATAAAAACAGCTGTTCATACAAATCTATTCGGAAAACAATATCGTTCAGGTCTGCTGGATCAAATATGCTGCAGGATGAGGGATTATTCCTGAGCCAATGAAATGTTTCTGCCAAATAACTGCAGGTGATTATGGATTTAGAAAGAAGACTGCAATACCTGGTCTCCAGATTTAAGCACTCTGGCAAAAACAAATTGCAATACACAAATACACATGAAGGATAAATACTTACAGAAGGATATTCCAGATGTCTGTTTACCTGGAACTCAGGCTTCTGAACAATTCTATCTATATATAAATCTTAGGTTTTAGAGAAAATGTCAATTTTCCCAAAGGATTATATGGAAGATAGACATTTTGAAGAGGGACTTAGTTTAATTTATAAATAAGACACATTATGACAACAAAAGCAAAGAGCCGTACATGCCAGCCGAATAAATCCTTATAATAACTTAGCTGTTACTAAGAGGAGAAGGTAGAAAAATAATCATGAAAAGAGCAAAAAACAAACAGCCAAAATATGACTACCATCACTGTATAATAATAATAATAATAATAATAATAATAATAATATAAACTTCAGTGATTAGATATCTAAAACAATAATCATATTATTATTAGTAGTAGTAATAGCAATAAAAAGAAGAACAAGAAGACATAAAACAATAAGACAAAAATAAAGGAAATAATACAAAAGAATATAAGAAAAAATAAAGTAATAGGCTTCTGGGATTCTGCTTGGACCCCTAGTCATAGCAATAATAATAATAATAATAATAATAATAATAATAATAATAATAATAATAATAATAGAGAAGAAGAAGAAGCAGAAAAATGCATCAAACACTTCATTTTCTTTATTAACTATGACAGTAATAACGCTGTGGGTCTGGGTGATTTTGAAAATGTGGCCCAAATTAATTGAAAGAAAAATAAATAAAAGCACAAAAACAGCTCGGAGAAAAGAAGGAATGCCTGTCAACAAGCGAACACACACACACACACACACACACACACACACACACACACACACACACACACACACACTCGCTCTCCTCTGCAGCAATCAATATCCAGCCTGGGGTAAAACACAGGCTCCCCTTTTTTGCCCATAGAAATGCACAGATAGGTCGAATGCAGTGTGGATGTCAATCCCATTCCCTTCTGCACCTCTGAATCTCCATACCACCGTCGCTTTTTATCCAAACACACACACACGCACGTCCCCATCCTCTTGTGCCCCTGCTTCCTCCTCAGCCCGAGGCTCTGAGATTGCACTGACAGCCTTTACAATATGTCACAGAGAATCTCCTTCACTGTTAATATTTTACTAAGGTTCCAATGGGGCACTCGTCAGACTCCCAGGACACACACACACAGACACACACACACACACAGACACACCCCAATCATCCAAACCCAGAGGACACGGAAGGGTAAACATGGTGTTTTGGGTTTTAATTTAAGATGCATAATATCTCCGGTTCTTTCTCACATTTCTTCCTCTGATACGTTAGATTCCCACACTGTACAAAACCAATTCATGTAGATTATTAGCTATTTTAGTACCCTTTACACCATGGACATCTGAGAAGGCAAGACATGATATATGCACTATCCAGCTTTTTTAAAAAAAATGAGCAGAAATATTAGAAACGAAACAATTTGGGCTTTATGTAGTATATATCACCATTATTCTGTTGGCAGAATGTTTTAACACTGTATCAAAGTTGTGAGTGAATATTTTTGTGAGCAAACCTAAGTAAAAAATCCCCTCAGATTCAGCCACACCCACAAAGCCCACAGAGAGAGCTGAAAACAACGGTGTAACAGCACCAGCTAAGCATAGCATGCCTTAAACTTTACAGCGCTGCCTCTGCAGAAACTTTCTGTTCCTCCAGCACCAAATAGCTGAGCTCATTCCAGCGCTCCAGTCCAATGAAAGTCTGCTTTTATATATCAGGATGCTCTTCCTTCTCCTCTACTGATCATATCACCAAACAGATCACTAAGCTTGATACAGGAAGTAAAATAACAAGCATGAGCAGGTAGCTTCCGCACACGATGCAGATCGGTTCAAGCGATCTGCAGGCCACCGTTTTCTAGAGGACTAGGGATCAGCTCCCTGGACCGCTCCCAGGCCCCGAAAACAGCTTTCACACCTCACCAAACGTCTCGAGCTCTCAGCACAAACGGGGGAAAGGAGACAAATGAAAAAAACAACACAAGTGTGAAGCTGACTTAAGTGTCCACTAAGATGCTTTAGATAAAATAAGCCTCACAGATGAATTGCAGCAACCACTTATAAAATTATACTGTATTTCCTTTCATTATTTAAATATGATCATGTCATTATGTACTGTGTATATGCTCTCATAAAAAATAACCAGCCTGCATTCCTTCTACTAATCAGTAAATTGTGAAAGTGCAGCTGATTTAATTTGAATTCAATGAAAAAAGGAGAGGTTTCAGCTCTGGTCAGCTTTCTGAGAGGTTTCTAATGTTAGCATGCAGCTCAGGGCGACGGCTTACGCTGAGGTCGCTGAATTCTTCACTCGGAAAAAAAGGGGGTCAGGAAATAATGACTAGAAAGATCTATCTTAGCGACAGGGTAAGTAATGTTTAATTTGCATTAGAGCGCACTGGGGCCTTAACACACAAGGTTAAAGCAAGTCCCGCTGCCCCATTTCCTAAAGACATTTAGGAGTTATTTACCGTGCCGAGGCCGAGGCAGCATTAAAGGAGGGGGAATAGAGGCATTATTTTAGACCTCAATCTCCGTGTGGCTGCCTTAATGGAAATATCCATGTGAGGGAAAGTGGAAATAGAAGAAAAGCTCATTCAGCCTACTGAACACACACACACACACACACACACACACACACCAAAAAGAGAAAGAAATAATGGTCTCAAGAATTTGCAGGTCTAAATGAGTGAAGTTACCAAGAAACACTCAAAGCTCGGATTAGATTGTTGATTAGTTTTCTCTAACATCTCTGACACCAGTGCAGTTTATATTAATGCACTCATTCGAATACATTATCATTTCTATAGCAACCAGTTATTCGCAGGGACTTGTATGGCGAATGTGCTACATGAACAGATGTTTTTAAGCGTGTTAGCATTAATACAGCGATGTTTTCTGTAAGGACGTGATTATTTACATTTGGAAGGAGTCTCCAGTGTCAGTGCTTGGTACCAGTCAGAGGTAAAGCTGTACGTTTTTCCGGAATCTCCAAGACAGAGGAGTTTATGATTTGTGATTTCTCTGCAACATGACGAGCCGTGTTGTTTTTTATTATCATCAACTTGAGGGCTGGTGCGGGAATGACTGGTTATAGCTGCTACTATGTAAATCTACTTGGCTTAATATTGGACGAAGCCTCCCCTGGAGAGAATAACAACACTGTGCCTCTTCCTGTAATGTCTAATGAGATTGTTGTGGCTCTTAGGCCACTATTTCATGCAGAACATTTTAATCTCCTTTTTATTCTCAGGCTTGTGCATGTAGACTTCTTTAATTCACCACGCTGACTTTCAACAGGGTTCAAAATCACAAAACAATGGAACCTATTCAGTGCTGATTTGTCAGTCGTTATCGATTTCAAAATCCATACACTGCCTCGTCTTAACCTCCTGGAAGAGCAAGCAAGTTTTGGGCAACAATTATTTGGTACTCATTGGGATTTATGATATTATCAGTGCCCCTGGACCATCAGCCACATCATGGCCCCGAGGCATCCACTGTAGCATAAATTATAAATTCAAAGACTTTTTTGTTTTGATCCTTATTATTTGTAATATTTGGCTTGTGCAGTACTTTAGCAGTGTTCAGAATTTGCCACATATATTTTTGATATTTCTATATCCCTCTTGTTAGAAAAAATGAAAAAAAAAATGAATTCTCTAATCATTTAAAGTATAAAACTTCACAACAATTTGCACCTCTTCTTTTGAAGGGTGCCAATATTTCTGGAGTCCTCATTATAGCGATTAACCTTGGATGGAATCTCTGAATTTTGAGCCTACAGCTACTTCTTCTTTTTCTTTCTCTCTTTTTCATATTTTTACATAATTGAACACATAGCAGAAGTTTTCTACAAAATGTTCCACAAATTAATTCTTCGCTACGGCTTTTATGCCGTAGTTAAGTTGTTATTCCACGTAAGATCATGCTGGAACTTGTGTGGCCCCGTTCTTCAGTTTGAACCAGAGAAACCGAAGCCACATGGCTGCACCTCTGAAAGGAGACACCATGATCTGAAGTTCATTTAGAGCCATGTTGGATCAATGAAGCGGCTCTGTATGGACTGGAGTAGAGCCGTGAGGCGTCACCGCACTCACCTCTGTAAACTACTCCTTCACTCTAGAGAGAGGGAGAAAGCAAGCAGAGAAACATGGGAAGAGGGAGAGAAAGGATTGACCGAGAGAGAGAGAGAGAGAGAGACATACAAAAAGAGAGATTAGTTAAGATTGAAACAAGACAGCTGAGGTAAAAGATGGGGGCAGTGGTAGCTCAGTGGTTAAGATGTTGGACTAGTGATCGGAAGGTCGTGAGTTCAATTCCCAGCGCTGCCAAGTTATCGCTGAGAGCAAGGCCCTTAACCCTCAACTGCTCAGCTGTATACATGAGATATATGTAAGTCGCTCTGGATAAGTGCGTCTGCCAAATGACATAAATGTAAATGTAAAAGACAGAGAGACACACTGAAGGAATGAAATGAGCGAGAGAGAGGTGGAGTTGGAGAACAAAAAGAAGGAGAGTGAGACAAGGTCGATAGGGCAGAGAGTTGGAGACAGGCTGAGAAGGCTGAAAGATGAATAAAAAGAAAGAGACGTGGAGCTAGAGAGTGACAGACAAAAAGAAAGAAGAAGAAGAAGACAAGAATGAGGGATGTGGACAAATGGACAAAAGAGAGATAGTGGAGAAGATTAAAAAGATTTAAAAAAGGACAAAAGTTGTGAGATAAAGAGTGAAAAAGATCTAGAACTGAAAGTCACTCAGAAATGTATGGAAAAGGGGAATTTATACTGGCCCACAGGAATAAAAAAAGAATAAATATAGGACCAAGAATGAGAGGGAAAATATTAAAGAATGAATATAACATATAAATGATGATATAAGGTGAACACATACTCGATCTAAAGTGCTTCCCAGAAACGATTGTCCTTGTATCTCATCAACAGAATCAACAAGACCATTTTCAGACATCTCCAACAATGAACACTACACAACACCCAGCTGCCAGGTGAACATCTGTTCAGCCATGTCTGTACAACATGTAGCACTTCTACACCAGAAGGTCATCAGAATCTAGTGAAAATAAAAACACATTAAAGGATTAGGTACTCAGGAAGATCCCAAACAGCCTGCATATCAGCAGAATCGCAGCGCTCCACAAACCCTGCAAACCACAGAGGACACAGAGGCTTTATACAAGATAACTAGTAATATCCCATTCGAGCCTATGAGTCCATCCTAGCAGAGTCTAGCCCACAGAGCCCGTTCCAGGAGAGTCTAGCCAAAGAGATCCACATCCAAACGTGACCAGCCCAGCAGTGACCTGTCCAGCAGAATCCAGCTCAGCAGTGACCAGTCCAGCAGAATCCAGCTCAGCAGTGACCAGTCCAGCAGAATCCAGCCCAGCAGTGACCTGTCCAGCAGAATCCAGCTCAGCAGTGACCAGTCCAGCAGAATCAAGCCAAGTGGTGACCAGTCCAGCAGAATACAGCTCAGAAGTGACCAGTCCAGCGGAATCCAGCCAAGTGGTGACCAGTCCAGCGGAATCCAGCCCAGCAGTGACCAGTCCAGCAGAATCCAGCCAAGTGGTGACCAGTCCAGCAGAATACAGCACAGAAGTGACCAGTCCAGCGGAATCCAGCCCAGCAGTGACCAGTCCAGCAGAATCCAGCCAAGTGGTGACCAGTCCAGCGGAATCCAGCCCAGCAGTGACCAGTCCAGCAGAATCCAGCCAAGTGGTGACCAGTCCAGCAGAATACAGCACAGAAGTGACCAGTCCAGCAGAATCCAGCCCAGCAGTGACCAGTCCAGCAGAATACAGCACAGAAGTGACCAGTCCAGCGGAATCCAGCCAAGTGGTGACCAGTCCAGCAGAATCCAGCCCAGTAATACCCAGGTCAGCAGAATCCAGCCCAGCAGTGACCAGTCCAGCAGAATACAGCACAGAAGTGACCAGTCCAGCAGAATCCAGCCAAGTGGTGGCCAGTCCAGCAGAATCCAGCCCAGTAATACCCAGGTCAGCAGAATCCAATCCAGCATTGACCAGTTCAGTAGAATCCAATCCAGCATTGACCAGTCCAGCAGAATCCAGCCCAGCAGTGAACAGTCCAGCAAAATCCAGCCCAGCAGTGAACAGTCCAGCAAAATCCAGCCCAGTAATGCCCAGCCCAGCAGAATCCAATCTAGCATTGACCAGTTCAGTAGAATCCTGCCCAGTAGTGACCAGTCCAGCTGAATCCAGTCCAGCAGTGGATATTCCACTTGTGTAATTTCAAGTGTAATTCCAGTGTAATGCTAAGTAGAGTCCAATTCAGCCAAGGAGAGTCCATCCAAGCCCAGATGAAAAAAATCCATTCCTGTGGAGCCCAGAACAGCAGATGCCAGCATAGCAGAGTCCAATCCAGCTTTCACTATACCAGCAGAACAAGGGAGCAGCTCAAACGGTACACCAGAAGGGACATTCCAAAGGGCAAAAATGAAAAACTATGGGAAAGCAAAAAAAAAACTCCTTGAATGTACAAACCAGAGCGTGGAGGGAAAAGGCTTATCTATGCCTCTATGGACACTGACCACTTCGCCATAATTTCAGTAGAATGCATTATCTGGAAAATGTCACATTAATTTCTTCCTAAAATGTAACTTGTATCGAGAGAAATTTGTTTTCATACAGAATCTTTCCTTTGGGGTCACATGGTCTTGTTACCAGCGTAGATTTGTCATACATTCTCAGGTCTGTGAATGACGCGACTTTTTTTTCCTTGAGAAGATTTTCAGTTGTGCAGGCTGTAATAAAAATCTCTCAATCTATGCACTTGCAGCTTTAAAGGTGAGGTTGGGGCAATGGCCCCATGACAAATTAAACCAATCACATCATTCAGCCTCAGGATCCTTTAGCTCTCAGACCTACATTTACATTTACTCATGTGGCAGACTTTTTTCTGGTTGAGTGAAGCTGATGAGGGATAAAAGCCTTGCTCATGACCCCAACAGTTCCAGCATTTGAACCACAACCTTCCAATCTGTAGCCCAGATCATTAACTGCTGAGCCACCACTGCCTGGATCCCAGACTACCATTTCAGATGACCCAGACATCAGTTTTTTTATTCACACAAAATGAATGAAAGTATCACACTAGATTTTTTTAATCCCACTCCCACCCACCTCGAAAAACAATTCTTCTGACCAGTACCAACCGCTCCTGCAGACATACTTAACCAATTCTGTTCACTCCAGCAGAAAGTTTGACCAATCCCACCTGCTAACACAGAAAAACTGTCCAATCCTACCGGCTCCCATGGACAATTTGACCAATCCTGGCTACTTCAACAGAAAGTCTGAGAAAATGTGCCCAGTCCCAAAGAAAATTTGACCAATCTTTTTGGCTCCAGGAGAAAGTTTGACCAATCCTTCCCACTCCAACAGTTATTACTTATTATATACATGAGATACAGTTATTACACAGGTATTACACAGTTATTATAGGGCAGTGGTAGCTCAGATTTTGGACTAGTGATCGGAAGGTTGTGAGTTCAAATTCCAGCACTGCCAAGCTATCCTCTGCTGGGCCCTTGAGCAAGGCCCTTAAGTCTCAATTGTATAAATGTCAATGTAAGTCGCTCTGGACGAGGACGTCTGCTAAATAATGTAAATGTATTACTTTTTCATTGCAACTTCCTGTGATATTGTCTAACAAACAGTAGATTCTATTAACCCAACACATAAACAAATGTGAAATGTAAGCAGCCTATAATATCTCATTTTAATGACCATGGCTTTCACATGAACGTAAAACCCGCCCCTCCTCTGTTCACCACAATTCCAATGCTTCTTTTTACCACACTTATGGTGCAAACGTCCTTAATCAAATTAGAAATCACTAAACTTATAAAGAAGTAACTAAAATAGACTACAAATCTGCAAATAAACCAAACTTGTGCAAAGGAGCAGTTTATAGAATAAATTTGAACAAAAAAAAATAAATAAAAAATAAAAGAAGTGCTTAGTGAAAAAAAGCCAACTCATGGGAAAGAATGCAAGTGTAATAAGTAACAGTGCTTAGGGTCATCCAAGTGAACTTTAACCCTAGGAAATTTGCGCAGCTTGGAAACACGAGCCCAACAGAAAACAGAAAAAGCATGGTCCTTCCTTTCTGACCAAAGTAGTAGCTCAGCCTAACAGCCAATCCTCCTGATGATAGCTCCAAAAAATGTGGTGAAAAATCTAATGTGATGGCTGCTTTAAAAAAATATGATAAATAGAGACCACAAAATAGAAAAAAAAAATGATTTGATTAGGAGTGTGAATCTGTAGGAAAACAACTCATCTATCTGACCAAAAACAAGCAATCTCAAAAAGCTGAATGGAGCCAGCAGCAAGCTGAAACATTTCAGCACTTTAAACAGAATATTTATGAGGGAAAAAAACAGCTGCACCAGAAACAGGTGTCAAGGGAAATGGAAGGTTCTGCTGATTTCCTAAATTATTATTATTATTATTTTTTTGGAAAGAAGAGTGCAAACTAAACACAAAAACAGATAGAAAGTGTGAAAAAGAGTGAAAGGGAACTAAGAAGGCAGGAGATGGAGAGAGTATACAAAGCTACGAGATGGAGGAATGAGAGATGGGAAGACAAAAAGAAGGGAGAGAAATGATAAGAGAGAAAGAATAACTGAAAGGGAAAGATCGCCCTTTTCTTGTTCCTTTTTCTCATTTTCCACTTTCATCCTCCAGTCTTGTCAATATCTAGAAAATGTGCTGGTCACTGTGCGAGCCTTAAATAATTAGTGAACTGGCCATGTTCTTATCCATCTCTCTTTCTTTCTCGCCATCTCTCCACACACTCATCAGCGCTGTAATCCCAGGAAGAATGCAGAGAACCTGGTGGGTTCATCAGGAGGGTGTTGATTTGGGAATATCAGGTAGTGGCGGAATATGAAGAGCGTGTGCGTACATGATTTATACAGCTTAAGCGACGTGAGAGGGTCAGAGTGACAGGAAGAAGAAGGGTGACCTTCTGATGACCTTCCTGTTTCTGTTTCTCATTCACATACACCATAACCTTACAATCATCTGCTTATTATTTTGGGTAATAAACTTCCCTTTAATATTGTATAGCACTAATTGACGCACTTCATCTGTTATGTTTGAGCTGAATGCAAAAGTGAATCAAACTAATCTGAAATGTCTGTTGTTCCATTTCATTACCCAAACCGGAAAATGTGCACACACACACACACACACACACACACACACACACATTCCACAAAGTGAAATTAAATATAATCTTGCTCTTTTATGAAAACTTTACAGAGCTCCTTAGCAATCTTAGATTCCATTGATTTTTTAGGCTTTATGCACAGAGCTATGCTTCCATTCTTCTTCAGCACTATTACCAATCCCTGAGGAAGATCTAAGGTCCTTTTCCGTGCTCTCGACTCCTCCTGATGGCAGGTAGAAGTGGAAATAAGAGTCACAAGAACATTGACATTGCAGTGAAGCCTTTTTCATCTCACCTATCAGTCATTTTCTGTGAAGACAGGCAAAAACCCGGCAGATCATGGGAGTGAGAGCACTGTGAAAGTCAAGGATTTCTCAATTTCATGCAACAAAAAAAAAAAAGAAGCAAGTATAGCAAGGAAGCAACAAGCCATATGAAGTGGTTAATATGGTGTGGGTTTTGTCGTGAGTCATGTCCACAGTTACAGCAGCATAATGACTGAAATTCATTTTGATGGGCAAATAGGCAAGTATAGCCTGCAAAAATCATCCAAATCAAATGCAAATAAGTGTATTGGTGTTAAGAATACCCCCTCTCAGCACATCCTGGTTCCCAGCTGCTTTGTTCTTTGTTTTCTTTTGTGCTTTTATTGTTTGTACCAGTGTCTTGTTTTAAGTGAATCATGACATGCATATGCTGTATTTCTAATTTATGTTCTTGGTCCATCTAGTTATTTTGCATGTCATCCTGAATATCAAATTCTTTTGTTAATACATTTATTAGAGGACAGGTATTGAAGGCATGTAGGCACCGTATTATACTTGCATGTTTTCTTTTTTCCTTCTTCTTCTTTTTCTTCTTATGATTAGACTTCGATACCGTACTGTATGTCAGCCCTCTGAACACCTCATACTCTTGTGATAGATGACAGTCATAACAACCTACACAGCACACAATCAGTGTACACCCCTCAAATGCTGCAGCACCACCAACAGGGCAAATTTGGACATACATTTGCAATAATAACTCCACAACGCTTTATCGTACACGATTCCAGCCCCAGCCTCGTAGTGACATTTTGCATTTTTTTTCACTTCTCCTACAAATTTTGTCCTTTGTTTTATCTTCCTGAAACTTGGATCACGTTATCGTGAGACGAACCTGAACAGAGTGTCTTTCTTGGACTTCTGATATGTGGGACAGTTTATCCATAATGTGCAAACAAATCTGACAGCGAAGTCACCAAACAGGAAATGAGGCCGTTTCCCAGCAATGTTTTTAAGTACTGATGCCAAATTTGGGTAATGTGTTTCACAACATGGCCTGTTGGTAACAAACAAGCTTTTAGTTCATTTGGAACTAATTTTGGCTTCTGAAAACAGGAAGTGAGGAAACGGTTCAATGCATCGCAATCAAATTCAGCATCTCTCCATGGGAATATGCAACAATGCTTCTAGTGGCTTCTGTTTTTTCTCACTTAATAGCAGGTGTGTCCAGAATGTGTGTGACTTCTGTAGTCACTGTAAGCCGCTATATATATCTTCATTTCTTGATGTTGACATCACCCGACCAAAAAGTGCACAAAATTCAGTTTTTCTAATAAACAAGTGAAGCAACATACAGTACTGTGCAAAAGTCTTGAGCCCCCCTCATTCCTTCATATTTTGCTTCCAAAGAGCCAGACTTTCTTCTATTTTTTAATGTAGTCTTGAGGAACAGTTCTCCAGGCTTCCTGTATACCTCAATAGAAAAAAACAGGATGGAACACTATCGATCATGCATCAGCCTCCTCAAAGCCCAGCAGTGTGGGATCATCTCGACAGAGAACGGAACAAAACGCAGCCAACCTCTAAAGAAGTGCTTTGGACCGTCCTTCAAGAAGCCTGGAGAACTATTCCTGAAGACTACTTACAGGAAAGCTTGCCTAAGAGAGTTCAGACTGTGTTGAAGAGTAACGCTGCTCAAGCCAAATACTGACTTTAAAGCTCGTTATAATTATACAAACTCTCTGTGTGTTATATTCTGTATTTACATGCTCGTGTTGCAATAAATCACTGGACATATTGTCTAATTTTCCTAGCGAAATGTAAAGAAATGAGGGGTGAGGGGGGTCAAGACTTTTGCACAGTTTAAATGGAAATGTCCACAGATTACAGAAGTTACTGCCTGAATTTATCCCTGTGTATCAGATTAGGCTTGTTATGCTACCTGATAAACATAGTTTGGTAGCTAGAGAGAAAATAGCGTGAGCCAAATTGATGGATAATGAGCATTAATTAAATTTTTTTTTATTTAATTGTAAGCTTTTACATATCATAAACGTAGTGTTAGCCTTTACTCCAAAAATGCAGCCTGTGGCAGTACATAAATGAACACGCCCGTGTAGACAAACTGAAAGCTTAAGCGTATTCTCTGTTGGAGAATTTCTTAACTAAACGTTTGTCAAATCAGAGTGTGTCCAGTTATCCGGTGCTAGCTCTAATGATTTGCGCTCTGATATCTCAATAGCTAGATAAATGTCAGAAGATTGCTTGCTTGTTTATTCAGCCTCCTTTGCCCTTTGGTTTATTTGGAAAACTGAACCCGAAATCAATGGCCCACCTGATCGGCGAGGGGTCGGCCCTCCATGTCAAAACAGCACGGGTTGCAATAGATTAACTCCCCGTCGAATGCTTTGTGGTTGAAATCTTGCACATTTGGGTTCAAAATGTCATGAGTGTGGGTCGGATCAGGGAACTCAGCATTGATCTGTGTTCTTAGCTGAGACAGAAGCAGGATGTGGCGTCTGTCGAGCAGTCGAAGCCAGCGTCACTTAGCAATCGCGCGCCGCACGATGTCATTCATTTTTCAGATTATAAGAAAGGAAGTGTGAATTTGTGAACATATGTCACGCCAGCTTGGGGGTTCAAAATGAGCAAGAAGTGAGGTGATTAAAACAAAGCTGTTAAAGTTTCTTTTTTTTTTTCATTATCTGCCTTCGCATTACGCCGTAATGAGACGCGTGACTTGATTTTGACTTAGCGATGTCATGGCAACGTCGTTCAACCTAAACAATAATTAAATCATGCTTTATTGCAGCTGTTCTCATTGATTCACTGCTCATGTTTCCACTTTCACGACAATATGCATTTTTTTCCTACTTAATTTCCATTCAGTTTTGTGTGCAAATGTAAAATTAGCATAAAAGCAGTCATAAAAGCCTCTCTGGTTCTACCCCTATACCCCAGCCTTACTCTCCACAGGACCGCCAGTCCATCAGTCAGCTTAAAACAGCTCTTCAACAGGCTCTACTTATCCACAGTCTGCTGAATTAATCAAGTCAATTTTCTTCTCCTCATGTTCAGCTTGAGGATTAGCTGCTTAGCTAAGCTTCACCTTATGAATGGCAATCCGACGGACCGTCTTTCTTCTGGCTTTTGCCTCCTCTCGAGATGTCTTCCTCGCACGATCTCATATCTGTCGTGAGAAAAAGTTGCGCTCTACAAGTACAATCCATTTGAAATGAACTCATATATTTTAATTTTAACAAAGTCTATGGCAACTGATTAGCATAGCATAATATTTGAAATTATACAAAAAAAACAAACAGTTAGCACAGCACACATCTACAGGAGCTCTTAAGCCTAGCACAATTAGCGTAAGTATATAATTATCGCGCTAGTCATGAATGAATTGAAGTATACAAGAAGCGCTTAGCTTAGAAAATGCTTAGCTTAGCATAACGAATGCAAGGGTTAGGAATCTTCCAGTGCTTAGGAAATTTCCAGAACAGCTGCTCTGACAGTAACAACTACATCAACGTGCTCATTTTAATACGTCATTGTTAAACGTGTGACGGAGGGTAACACACCAGCGGCGACTTCTTTAATTTTTCTGTGTGAGAAGAAGAAGAAAACAGGAAAACGTGGCCTTAGCGCTGTGTAACGAATGGAAAATTACAGGAATATGTTTGCCAATATCAGCTAGAAATGATTTCGCACATGACACTCCGTTTGATCATTGGTATAAGAGCCTACACCAAGCATTTACACCATATCGACTTTTCGTAGATTTTATTTTTTACACCTAAAACCACCAATAACTTAACTGTTATCATACTAGCCCACGGCCACGTTCTACACCGTTTACACCTGACCTACAGCGTAGCAAATATCAGTTGTTCCTCTTGAGAAAAAGCTCTCTCTCTCACACACACACACACACACACACACACACACACACACACACACACACACACACACACACACACAC
>JAQQZX010000033.1:27961216-27975099 GCA_030068355.1 Notoglanidium maculatum | reverse complement strand
GGTTACAGTGGCAATGGGGGCGGAGCTGCATTCTGATTGGTTCCAGTGGCTATGGGGTGGGAGCTGCATTCTGATTGGTTACAGTGGCAATGGGGGCGGAGCTGAATTCTGATTGGTTACAGAGGCAATGGGGTGGGAGCTGAAGTCTGATTGGTTACAGTGGCAATGGGGGCGGAGCTGCATTCTGATTGGTTACAATGGCAATGGGTTGGGAATTCCAGTCCAACTGGTCTCAGAGGCATTTTGTGGAATACTTTTGGGGGTGGGAACTGCAGTCTGCTTATAGTCTGATTAGTTTGGGGCTGGGAATTGCAATCAGACTTGGTTACATTGTGATTAGTTACAGCTGAACTGTGGGTGAGACCTGTAATCTGATTGGTCATCATGGAATTTTGGGCAATGTATGCCATCAATTTCTTAAAGTGGTGGTTTGGTTGGGAACTGCAATCCGATTGGCTACAGCTGTATTGCGGGCAGGAACTGCAGTCTGATGGGCTATTACTTTATTGTGGGAAGGAACTGAAGGCTGGTTGGTTACAGCTGTGTTGTGGGTGGAAACTGTTGTCTGATTGGTTACAGCTGAATTATAGAAGGGATCTAGAGTCTTGTATGAATCGTCACCACAGTCTCACAGGAAGGAACTGAAGTCCGGTTGGCTACAGCTGTACTGTGAGCTAAAACTGTGCTCTAATTAATAAGGGGGCTTTGGGGACGGGAAAATCAGTCCATTATTTAAAGTTAGAAATTAACCTTGTTAGTCTGACACCATGGTGCTGGTGTTGTTTTGTGTAGCGTGTATAAGGATAGGCTCATATTTACATCGTTGAAGAGTTTATTTGACCATTACTCTTAAATCTTGAATCTGGAATGAAAAGCAGATGCAGTATATTGAGTCCAACGTAAAACTCTAATTGAAGGCTTTCTGATTCCTCGACCCTGCGTCCTTCAGCCCATGACCCCGAAATCGATCAAAGTCCAAAGGCATTCAGAGGAGTCAAGGACTGCACAGAGACGAGGCTGTTGGCTTTTGAGGGCAGTGGCAAGCTCAGTGGTTAATGTTGGACTATGGGTTAGTACTTACCCTAACCCTAACCCATGTTGGACTAGTGATCGGAAGGTTGTGAGTTCAAGTCCCAGCACTGCCAAACTATCTCTGCTGGGCCCTTGAGCAAGGCCCTTAACCCTCCACTGCTCAATTGTATAAATGTCAATATAAGTCACTCTGGATAAGGGCGTCTGCTAAATGACATAAATGTAAATGTTTTGGATCAAGCAGGTGCAGGTGCTTCCTACACGGAATTCTTTTTGTATTTTGATGGGAGCTTAAAGTATAAATTAACAATGGGTAAAAATTAAATCCTTGCGCGGAAGTCAGTTAATATGGCTAAAACATCAGCATGTGAGCATGTGATGTAGCTACACATGCAGTAATGATTGAAGGATTATTTAGCGTGTTATCTCTCAGGCTAACCCATTACATAGTTAATAAAACTGGGAAACATCATCTATAAGTGAATTCACTAAAGTAGCTATAAAGCGACAACATCTAATTTGGTAAAAACATTTGTTCTCGATTTCTACTGTCCTTGTTTCTTTTTTCTCGCACTTCCTCAAAGGGAAAGGAAACGGGAAGCTAATGAGGAAACGAGAAGCATCGTGTCTGCCCGATTTGCGCTGTTACTGATGTTATTTTGATGACGCTGCCTGTACTGCACACCTGTGTCATTTCATCACCATGCAACATACATGATTTTGTGACGTTCGAGTATTTTAGTTGCGGCAGTGTGCAGTCAGGGGCAATCAGCGTTCAGATATTTCTGTTTTTGTTACTTAACATCCTTCCAATGCATATATCCAATTCAGATTTAATGTGTTTTGACTTAAATATAAATATGATGAAATGTATATGTCAAGGTTACATAAAATATAATAAATATATATTACATAATATATAATAAATCAGGTTCTATATATAAATGCTGCACAGAAGTCTTTTGGAACAATATATACACTGGTCAGACCAAACAAAAATAGAACTCTTGGCAATAACTCAGTTTGTCATTTTTGAAAAGAAAGGAAAAAAAAGAGGAAGGGTGTGTGTAAGATCTCAGTCATGGCCACAGTGAAGCACGGGGGTGGGAGCATCACGATCATATGCAGCTGCTGGTCTGCGGACAGTACATTACACGTCATCGAAGGAAACATGAATGCAGTGATGTACGGGGATGTATCAGAGGAGACTTTAGCATCATCAGCTGGGAAGAAGATGAACGTTTCAACAAGGCAGTGACCCCAAACACACAGCCACAATCACTCGAGAAGGCCAGGCGTGGCCGAGCCGATCTCCTGACCTGAGTGAACATTTGTTGGGTCATTTTGAGTCCATCAGGGGGATCTTTGGGGAATTAAAGATGATTTCCTGAGAAGAACATTTAACCGCAGTGCTGCAAAAAAGCTAATTGCATCTTTCGTAGACGTCTCGAAGCTGTAATTGCTAAGGATTTACCAGGATACTAACTGCTCTGTGAACATAGCAGATCAAATTTGATTGTTGTAAGAAAACGGGGAAATGAAATTCATGATCTGTATATTTTTGGAGAACTGTTCTGGAGAGAATCGGGCCATGATTGGAGAATCAGCCCAGATAAGTGCAAATGAAAGTGAAAAATTTACAATAAGCTCATGTTTAAGTAACTCCCTATTCGTTTTATTGTTTAAAGATATTAGTTTATTAAATTATGAAAAGTGCCTGAATGCTCATTTCCCCTGACTGTGTTATTCGGTGTCACTAGTTCGAGGGGTCGTGATGGATCAGCAGTGAGGTCACCGGACCTCCGCTCAGAATGCTCCGTAGCGAGACCCTTAACTCTCAGCTGCGTCTCACCTGTATCCTGTCTGAAAAGTCGCTTTGGATAAAAGTGTCAGCCAAGTGAGGTGAATATAATTTGAAAATGTTTAGCTTTTTAGAGATGCATATAAATGCCTGAAACAATTTATTTCCACCCGAAAAAATGCAACCCTGTCAACCCTGGGAAGAATGCAGGACTGTCGGCTGTCAAACTCCCGCCCACAGAGTTTGATTGACAGGTCTACCTTGTCAACAGCGAAAATGCAAATTAAAACAGGGCCGAAACGGGGTTTTATTTTTGGCCGAGTTGTAGCGTGGAGATGAGCAGGTGCAAGCGCACGTTTCAGAGCGGCAGGATCAGCCTCTGAAAATGAAACTTTACAGGCACTTCATTTCAGAAGCCATTTTACTTTGTTGTTCACGAGGATGCGAGTGTAAACCTGGATATATAGCAAATTAGTTTGAATTGTGTCTTATAGTGTGCACACACACACACACACACACGCAAAGGAAATGGAAGTGCAAATCTGAATTAGCATTTTGGTATTAGCATTTGAAAACAGTCCGTAAGATGCTGCCATGCCAAATTCCCATTACGGAGCTGGAATGTTTGATGGGTTTAAAATATTCTGTGCGTGTAAATATATGCAGCGTTTTGCATTAAACAGCTGAGAAACTAATAAAACATCGTAATTAAACTCATCCCACAAAATTGATTTTATTTCCAATTGAATCGTCCAACAGAATTCGTTCTAATAGATCCGGACAAAACAAAGGAAAAACATTTGTTTATGGGAATTTCATAGCTTAACTGGTAGATTTGAATTTATATGTCATAATGAAAAGAAGAAGAAAAAACAGAAGAAGAAACTGGAGAACTCTGCGCGATAAACTCTCAGCGATACACGTCATGACGTAGCACATCTTCTGTCATTTCAAATAATACACATTTGTATTAAAAGAATCAGGAATGTAGCATTTGTTTTTGATGATCAAAATCATCAGCAAAGGGATAAATAATATGTGAGCGCCTGGAATAAGTGCGTATTTTGATAAGGTTGTTCATAACGGTGGTGAATTCATTAGCGTTAGCCGTCCAGCGTTTAAAAAACAGCTAGTTACCAAGACAAATCCAAAATAATAATACTAATAATGAGAGTCCTTATTTCACACACACACACACACAGTTTACCTGTAAGTCAGCTGGAGGGGAGTCGACGTCTAACCCGCAGCTAATAACCAGGTCCATGCTAACACGGCTTAGCATTAGCAGTCGTTAGGAGCAATCAACCGTCAAATGACAACAAATATTGATATTGTAATATTATAGATATTGCAAAGAGTGCAAATTACAACACAACGAAACAACGACAGAGCATAATATGAAACGCTGGACGTTTTTCTATCGTCACATGATACAGATCATCAGATCGCTCCTTTCTGACTTTAATAATGAAAGGTTTTATGTTTACGCCCTGAGCGTAGTGCAGGATTTACTTTGTATTTTATAAGCACGGTGAGACAGTGTGCAAACCAGGAGGTAATAACCATCAGCTGAGCGTTCACATGGCTGAGAGTGGCCTCGTATCCGGGCGATGGAGCCCTCTGGTGGTGTGGAGTGGAACCGCCAGGTGAAACCTACAGGTAGTCCACTGAATATACGAAGCCAGCGAGTGCGTTTGAAATCTTATTAACTGGCCGCAGCGAGAGCTGGGCTTTGTCTCATTTACAGCGCCGTTAGAGACGCGATTGGAGAGCTCTTCATTAAGCGTGTTTGTGGAGCTTCATGTCTTTCATTAGCACGAGAAAAGGAGGAGAAGAGCTCTCTGAAAGCTTTGAAGCAGCGGCGATGACGCGCGTCTTTCAGGAGAAGCGCCTAATTAGAAAAGTGTCTCTGGGAAAAAAAAGCTTTCCTTCATTTACGGCACTTCGCTTTGAAAGTCGCAGCTGGAAAATGAGTAGTCAGTTTAAGAGGGTGTGTGTGTGTGTGTGTGTGTGTGCGCACTCTGTCCATGTGCACATAGATACAGGGTAAAGGTATTACACAGCAATGTGCCAGCCGTCAGTTGTATAATACCCAGTAATATTTTCCTCATTACAGATCTTTTAAAAGTCACAGCTGAAAAATGAAAGCTAGAAACAGATGTGTTGGTAAATTACTAAGAAACCTTTAGACTAATTACAGCGAAATCCATTCTGTCGTATTACGAAACGCCGTTTTGACTCCGGCAACAGGCTGATGGTCAGGTGTCGAGTAATTATATCAATGCGCTCGCTTTAGTATTGTCGTTATCGTTTCTATAGGAACAGCTACGTGGGCGCTGCACGTAAACGGATCGGGTTTTCTGTAAGGAGATGTTTGTGTAAGGTGGAAGGCGTGTCCGGTGGCAGCACTTTGTAACAGTCAGAGGTAAAGCTGGAACTTTAAGCTTAAAGCGACCCTCCACGACATTACACGTGACTATAAATGGCTAAAACACACGTGTCCTTCTTTAATACATACAAACTGTAATCATGGGCAAGTTACAGTAGAAAAGGAATAAAACACTCAGGGATATGCTGGACATGGAAAATAACCAACTTCTACTTCACTGTGTCATTTCTGTCGTTGACGTTTTATTCCATATATCTAAAAAACAGCTATTTTATGAATCTGTTTCAGCAGAAATAATCTCTGAAGTGTGATGATTTGGGAAGGCGGTGTGTTAGCGGATGATGCTAAGTGAAATTAAAATGCCATGCTAGCCTTTTCGAGCTCATCCTGCTTATGAGCCTCGCAGCTCCACCGGCAAACTAAAGCAGTAGTAGTTATGCGGCTCAGCTCTTTATTTGAACCGTGTGTGTTTATCCGTGTCGGAACAGAAACGCTTCTTACTGTACTTCAGGAGTAAAAATAGCCAATGAAAACCGCTCCCAGTGACACGGAAGCTAATATCCTCCCTGAAAAGTGAATTATTCACCACGTGTTTGCGCCGAAATGTGTTTTATTCATGACATTCATTATTCAGGGCCTCGCCTCGGAGGCGCACACGCCACACTCTGACGGATTAGCGTGCTTTGCAAAGGAAGGCGAAGGCCTGTTAGCCGCTTTGAGCGGGTCAGCGCTTCAATACGCCGCTCTCGGTGAACCCTGAAGACCCGCGTCACACTCCAGCGACGTTCCAGTCGATAAATAAGCCGATCTGAAACGCTAACAAGTGTTCAGAGGTGCAGCGTGGGCCACATTTCACGGCCAGCGACTCTGTAATCTCTCCCTCGCTGTGAAATGTGGCAGATTGAAATCAAGCGTGTTGTTGTTTGAAGCATGCATGTGTGTGTGTGTGTGTGTGTGTGTGTGTGTGTGTGTGTGTGTGTGTGTGTGTGGTTACGGGTTTATCGTCCGTTTGGTGTAGGGGCACTTAAAACGGTCCGTGAAACAGCCTTGTTTTTCTCGCTCCATCAGCTTTTCGAGCAGTTAGCCTTTCGTGACGATGCGCTGATTAGGCCAGGGGCAGTTTTCTTTATGACGGCTGTAATCAGTCGTTTATTTTAGGAATGGAGTGCTGATGAGAGAACTCAATCCTCTGCCCAATCCATCCTCATTGATTTCTGCTCAGCCCGTCTCTCTCGTTCCCTCCCTCGCTCCGTCTTCCTGTCTTTCTCTCTCTCCTTGTGTTTTGTTTGTTTGTCGTTCTCTCTGGTCACCTTTTCTCTTTCTGTTATCCCTCTCTCTCTCTCTCGATGCGTCCCTTTCCTCCTTTCTCCCTCTTTCTTCCCCTCGTACCTTTTCTCTTTCTCTCTCACCAGAGGTGCGTGACGTGACAACAATAATCACGCCGCGACACGTGACATTTCGACGCTACACGCCGTGTGTACACAGCGGGGTTCTAACGAATAAATCATTGAACATCTATTATTTATCATTTGTCAAGTCGATGGAAAATACTTATGTATAATTAGTAATCAATTACTTAACATTTTTTTACCCGAAGCAAATGTAAAAAAAAGTAACAAAATTTCTAAATGGGATCGGCTGCTTGCGTTTTTATTTTAATTCATAGTTTTACTCAGAAACAAAAAACATCAAAACAAATCAAAATTCTAGTGTCCAGATTTACAAGAAAAATGCATTTAAAAATGAAGGAATAAATATTGTAATAATAGAATCGAATAATATTAAACTTCTCACACTTTCTTTCAAATGCTGTCTCTCAGACTTTTGCATATAATAATAATAATAATAATAATAATAATAATAATAATAATAATAATAATGAATATTTGTATGCACAGTCACAGTCCAGACTTCTGGACTGTAAGTCTTTGTGATATCCTCATCTCTCTCTCTCTCACACACACACACACACACACACACACACACACACACACTTGGCTACGCGTGTAAATGGGAGCTGTTCTCTCAGACAGAGTGTAGGCGCTGATGCGTGGACGTGGAGCTGAAGCTGCAATTGTAAAACAGCAGGTTGACTGTCTACTCCTCAATCCGAGAGACGATCGACCCCGAGCTCACACGCCACCAATTTACCAGCCATTATATCATCATCGCACGCACATGTGTGTGTGTGTGTGTGTGTGTGTGTGTGTGTGTGAGATCGCAAACAGATGCCGTTGGCCCTGAGAGAGAGAGAGAGAGAGAGAGAGAGCGCTCATGAGTGTGTTTATTGTCGTATCTCTCCCTGTACTGTTTCCTCCCAAACAGGAAGTGCAGATGGCAGGCGAAGCTTGAAGAGCGGCCGTGAAATTCATATCCAGTTAAAACCCGATCTCATGGGAAATAAAACGAGTGATGAGTGGATTTTATTTGATTTCCTACACAAACCTCAGCGCTCACCCTTAAATCCTTTTTATTCAGCCTAATTCCTGTGGATTGTTATGAATTTACATACAACCACGCCGTTTAAAATATTAATATTACAGACTTTTAGAGTAATATTTTTCCGAGATGGTCATGCGTGCAACGCAAAACAGAAAAAAAGAGAATGAGAAACACAAATCGAGTAATGATAATAATGGGAAAGGAGTAACAAGGTGCCTAGCAGTTCCAGGGGCGGAAACGACACCGTGGTTTGGTTCAGCAGAGAGGAAACGCTGTTGAGTTTTCGGTGTTAAACATTGCTGTGGAACCAGAACGGGTTTAGCCTTACGGTCTAAAAGAAACACTATATTACTAATCCATGAAAGAGAAATCTGTAATACGCTGTAAAATCTAAAGAGACAGGCTGTAAGTCGTGAACGCTACAGCGGTGTTTAAGCAGCAGAGACGGTAATGCAACATGTTCTTAATTATAGGTTCATCTTTCCACACAGTAGACGCACAAGACGTCTCCATTCCCCGTGTAATACGATTTGGCTGGGAAAGTGAAACTGAGACATGGAGGACAATCTAATCAGGACGGGCGAAGAAAAAAAAAAAAAAGCAGAGTAGGTACGCTGATGTTCCAGGAGCTGAGAGATTATGTACAAAACAAATCTCTGCAGTTTGTAATAATGCTTATTTCCGTGTGTTTTTATTGAGGTGTTTCAGCACAATGCTTCATACTGGGTTGATATGATATAGATATAGATATCATCAGGAGTGAATAGTGTGCTGACGGGATCTTTAGATCGAGTACTTACATATAAAGATTTCTCCAGAGACTGAATGAGAGTTACACTGCAATGGAAAATGACACAACAGTAGTCTAAGCCTCGGAGGCTCCGCCCACTAATCGTCTCATACCGTTTCTACACTTTTCCGGCCTTGAGCTTGACTGGCGTTCAGCATCTCACGACAGATGAACAGACGGCAAAAAGTGTTTCTAAATAGTTCATTAAAAAGTTATTGACGAGAACGGTGATGAAGAAACACGATGGCTTTGTGTCTTTGCTGACTGGATACAGGAAAACGTCTGCGGTGCTCGCGCTCAGATGGTCTCTTCCTGTGAAAGTAGGCGGTTCTTAGCGGTAGAACGTTCCAGACTGTTTAGTGAATCCAAGAAGTCTAACACAAGTTTAACACGGCTTCTGGCTTGTGTTGATTTTTCTCAGATCGCGATTTTCCACAAAATATTGCGATAAATGATTTAATCGTCCAAAACGGCGTCTTTTAATCCGTGTTCAATTTTAACATTTTTCAGGTCAAAATCATCCTTTTTTTCCCATTTTGTTTCGACCGCGAAATGATCCTAATAAATATACTAAGCATGATATATACATAAATATATACTACTAGATTGTATTTCTTATTAATGAACTTTATCCATTTAGTGTGAAAGAAAGGAAGAGTGCATGAGATGGGGAGAAAGGGGCGGGGCTTCTACCGGAGAGTTCAAAACACCCACGCGGATCATTCTTTAGCATTTTTGCGGCGCTCCTTATCAACAGGTTGGCAGGTCTGGTAATATGATACAATCAACGATAAACGTGGCAACGTAATATTGTGTAGGAACCATGATGTCAGTAAATGGCATGTGTAAAAAGTTCTTAAACGTGTAAAAATTAAAGAATTGAGGGCCGAGTTTCACAGTGAAATTAAGTTAATCACACTGAACACTCACTCTCGTTCAGTTAAGGTGAACTTTGCGATGCTTTTTGGAAACTCATTTATAAAAATATTGAATCAATAGTCTGATTCTGCGAGGCTGCGCTTGAGCAAGCAGAGTTTTTCAGCAAGCTCCGCCCCCTAATAGTTCCTGATCTGTAGGAACTCAGCTTCTGGTTCCTCTGATGAAGGCTACGTGTCCCCTTAGTTCCTTGCTTTTTCTTTTGGAAAAAGTTCCTGCGGGTTGAAACACATCTCATGAAACAAAAGCACAGTACTTATCGGAAACAAACAAACCCCACCAACTCCGACAAAGTGACTTAGCTTTATTTGTTTTGATCTATAAACGTGACCTTTTTGCTGCGTATGTCCGCCGGACACGGTGAGCTCAGGGAGCAGCGGGAGACATTTAGAGACCCCGCGCTTCCTTGAGCGACTCCACGCTGACATTTCACCGAGATTCGAGCTGTTCCCTATTTCAAAATATTTAAATGTGTATGAAGAGGCTCCGCCGACACGGCGCTCTCGCAGACAAACGCTGACATTCGACTTTAATCATGCGCTTCATTCACACCATAATCACACCCTGAGGAGGGGGAAAAAAATGCCAATATGCAGATTTTTAAGAGTGCTGACTTTTCACAGACGGGTAAGGACACAAATATTTGCATTTTAGCAATGTCGAGGAAAACTAATTAGGCGTTTGATGGACGCCGTCTTTGTGATCGCCAGGCCAGTGAACTGAGAAATCAAGATTTCACCCAGCGCTGATTAATGTTTAACTCGCTCTGTATCTGGGAATGGAAATTCTGCTCATAACAAGAAAGGATGCGGACTCAGTTTTGAGGATCAATGTGAATCTTTCATGGTGCCAGCGTGAGGAGATAGATATAGCATCATATTACGGTATTACACTATACGCTACCTCGTTCCTGGATGGTGTTGTCTCAGATCGAACCCTTAATGACAGATTACAGGGCAGTACCTCAGGTTCAGCATCTGCAGACACAAGCGCTTATTTTAGGATCCAAAATGGCTTCACGAAAAGCCTAATAGTGCATTGTGTCGCTGTGTTTGTTTGTTTTTCTTCTGAAAACCAGTGACGAGAAGTGGGCATGTCATGTGAGTGCTGAGAGCCAATCAGATTTTAAACATCCTGAAGATTGTGGCCAGAAAAGTGTACAAAGGACTTTTACTGGCCAGTGGGCGGAGCCTCTTAGGCTGAGAATGCCTTTTGCTCTGAAAAGTGCAACAGAAACGCAGCCAGGAACCATGTGGTTCTCATTCAGGAGCGTTCCGCAATGTTTTTAGTGCTTCATAAGGTTCAGGAACCTTGGTGGGAAAAATGCTAGAGGTCTGATGATGATAGCAAAAAACAAATGGTATCAGAAATGTAAAGTATCAGAAAATGTAACAGAAATGAAGAAAATGCAATCAAAAACGACCTTACAATAAAAAAAATCTATTTTAAGATATTTAAAGACTTTTTTAAAGATCCACAGCAATGCTGATCAGGAGGATGATAAACGTGGCCCTTCCTTCATGACACCCCCCCCAACGCACACAGAATCAATACACGCTGTGACGTGTGAAAATACGTTTTTCACATCCACACAAAAACGTGAAGACTGAGTTGTAAAATTTGGAGGACGTTTTCAAACAGCTTCATTTTCACTGGCCCAAAATACATTTTACAGAACGGATCATTTGCCTGTTCATTGGCTCGCCTGCATTTATCGAAGCTAAAAAAAAGTCATCTAAAAAATCGAAATTAAATGTATTTCATTTTTAAAAAATTCTCATGGCCACGCCCCCTTTTCCTCTACACGTGCCGAAAGTCTCAGACACTTCACACCTCATTTCTGTGCAGTCCTAGCACGTCAAAAATCCACGTATTAATAGTGCACTCCGTCTCTCAGTGCGTGGCCAGAGGCATGACTCGGAAATAAACACGTTTCTCGGTACTGCACTCCGACTCGGGTCACTTTATATTTCAGCAGCAGTGCTCGGCCCTGAGCTCTGCCTGAGCTGCTGGCGTGTATTATTTTTGCTTCCCCTTTTTTTCATTTATATGTATTTTTTATATTTCGAAGCAGTGTGTGTGGTGCTCATATCACTCAGCCCGGGGCAAGAGATGGAGAAACGCATTTGCAAGGTGACGCTGGAAATTTCCATGTGGTCAATTTTAATTGCCCGCGAGGGATAAAACGTCAGCAGTCGTGTCACAGCGCCCCTTGTGGCTCCTCCGTGCAACATTCATTTGACCTTTAAATCTGTAACGCAACTTAAAAATGCAGTTCTCTTTTTCACGGATGTCTAAGGAGAGAAACTTTATCTGCTAAACACTCCGTATCTTCTTTATTATATTTCAGCAATACCTTTTTTTATTATATTTACATTTAGCTAGTTATATTTAACACACTCCAATATCAGCCCCTCATTGAAACGTTAGCGTTTTCCCCCCTAACCCAAACTGTAACTGAGTAATCTATCTCCTAGCAGGAAGTGTGTTCTGCTTTTTTGAAGCCGCGCTCGTCTATCTGCGCTCCATCACTTGGTACATTCAATCTGCTACAACATGATAAGAAACCACTTGCTCAATCTTCCCTCCATCCCGTAATACTCTCTGACAATTTTTCATCAGCTTATTCCTTTATATCAGTCCTGTTTCCTTTTCGCCTTCATTTTTTGCTCACCTGTCTAAAATCTAGAAGAAGAAAAACAACCAAAAGAGACTCGGGCAGAGGTTAGAAATTTCCAATCGTCCTTTTTTTCCTGTAACATGGTTCTTTTTTTTTTCTTTTTACATCTTTCTATTACACCTTGCTTTTTTAACTCTACAAACAGCAAGGAAGTGAGGGTGATGAGATAAATCAGAGACCAGACACCAGGTTTGACACTGTGAACCAAACAGAAGCGAATGTATTTAAAAATATAGAAAAATGGAGCCTCTGGGGAATTAGCATAGGGGTGAGTAATGGCAAAATAATATGCAAAATAATATGGCTGACTGGGATTCCAAACAGAAATGAAAGTAAAGTACAGTATCTTCCCTTTCTCTCAAAAACCAGGAAAGAAAGGCTGTTTTATAGTTCAGGGGCTAGCATACAGCTGTACAGGAGTTAGCATAAAACTGGAATGTACAAATTTCAAAAGAGTAGCACAAAGCAACAAAGCAAAAAAATAAAATAGCATAACTATCTGGAATTTACAAGAGCTAGCATAAAGGTTAAATACACAAAGGTAAAAGACTAGAGCTAAGAATGGACAAATTACAAAACTAGCATGACTAGCTAAGTTCTAGACTAGCACAGTGCTAAGAATCGACACAGAACAGAACTAGCATAACTAGCTGGAATATGCAAGAGCAAAGGCTAGCAAATAGTTCAAAATGACAAGCTGGATTAAAGCCGTAGTAAACAAAGTTCAAAGACTGGCGATGATCTCAAATGACCTGACTTTGCTGCCACAATTCTCCTTTTTCTATCCTTTTAATCTAATAACATCATTCCTGATCAATCAGGCGCTGCACTGAGAGGAAGAAACAGAGAGAGAGTGAGACAGAAACAGACGGAGATAGAGAGTGAGTGAGATAGTGAGAAAAAACAGACAGTGACAGATTTAGCCTGAGACAGCTAGAGTGAGACAGAAAATAAGTGATACAGAAAGAGACAGAATACAAAGATAGAGTGAGACAGAGAGAGAGAGAGAGAGAGAGAGACAGAAAATGAGCGAGACAGTAACAGGAAGAGACAGAGAGAAAGTGAGACAGCTATAGAGAGAGAGAGACAGACTGAGACAGAGAGTGTGAAACAGAAATAGCGTGAGACAGAGAGAGACGGAGACAGAGAAAGAGTGAGAGAGAGTGAGACAGAGTGAGACTGAGTGAGAGAGAGAGACAGAGTGAGACAGAGAGAGTGAGACAGAGAGAGACTGAGTGAGAGAGAGAGACAGAGTGAGACAGAGAGATACAGAGAGTGAGACAGAGAGTGAGACAGAGAGAGAGAATAGGGTGTATACACAGTAGTTTACAGTGATTACGGTGTAAAACGTGATGAAGCTTAAGGAATTACTGCTCTCTGTCTCAGATATTTGCTGAAGTCTTCCTTCTGTTCATGTTGTGAGCAGGAATCGGACCCCCATGGTGAGTGTGTGTGTGTGTGTGTGTGTGTGTGTGTGTGAGAGTGTGTGTGTGTGTGTGTGTGTGTGTGTGTGTGTGTTTCAGTTCATCAGGTCTGCAGGATGGTGGAGTCTCCTCAGTGGATGGAGGTTAAGAATAGCTGTTATACTGTAGCACAGAGCCGTCTAAATCACGGCCGAGGGATCAATTCAGTTTTAATTGCAGCTTCTGCCTCCCTCCTCTCCCTCTCCCTCTCTCCCTCTCCCTCTCCCTCTCCCTCTCCCTCTCCCTCTCTCCCTCTCCCTCTCCCTCTCTCCCTCTCCCTCTCTCCCTACCTCTCCCTTTCCCTCTCTTTCTCTCCCTCTCCCTCTCTCTCTCCCTCTCTTTCTCTCTCT
>JAQQZX010000033.1:27946152-27959449 GCA_030068355.1 Notoglanidium maculatum | reverse complement strand
CTCCCTCGCTCCCTCTCTCTCCCTCTCTCCCTCTCCCTCTCCCTCTCTCCCTCTCCCTCTGTCCCTCTCTCTCCCTCTCTCCCTCTCTCTCTCCGTCTCTCCCTCCCCCTCCCTCTCCCTCTCTCTCTCTCTCTCTCTCTCTACATTCCTCTCTCCTCCAATCACCATATCTATCTATATCTTCATCTCTTGTTCTCTGTCCAGCTTCCTCCGCATATCTCTCCGAACACATCCTCTCTTCCGCTTGTTATGTTTTTTCTTCCTCTCTCCCGTTCTCTTTCCCTTTTTGTCCCTCTATCTCTACCTCGGCTTCTCTTTTTTTCTTCCTTTATTAAATCCTCAAACAAGAAGTCTCACTGACATCAAGATCTCTTTCATGACAAACAAAGGACAAGACGCTTGCAGTTCATTCACACGTTTAAATATTCTGATGCTTCATTCAGAGCCGACACGAAGAGAATGTGAGCATCCAGTCAGGAGAGAATTGCAGCTGAGGTCTGATTTAAAGCATTAACGCTCGGCTTCACTCACAAATCTTCGCAAAATTTTGCCATCAGAAGGTGTTGATTACTTTTCTGTAACAGCAGCTCTGACAGTAGTGCAGCTGCAAATCGCAGGTTTATGTTAATGCGCTCGTTCTGAGACGTTATTGTTGCTATAGTAACAGCTCATTCGCAGGGATGTTTATGGCGGACGCTCCGCTAAGAATAAACAGATTAAAAAACGTGTTATTGGTGAAGTTTCCTTAAAGTTCGGAGTTTATTTATCAATGATGGAAGGAGTCTCCAGTGTCAGCCCCAACGCTCTCTCTCTCTCTCTCTCTCTCTCTCTCTCTCTCTCTCTCTTTCTCTTGTGGAAATCTGCCAGGCTGAGACGGGGCCAGCTGGACACACATGTGCTGAACACGTTTAGATCCATGGCTCACGTGTGCGAGTCCGGTTTGACGTTTATTACCCAATTAACAGCTGGACTGTGTCTCACTGAAACACCGTGTAAAGGAGATTCAATATCTCCCAGTGACACTGAAAACCCTTTTTATCTCTCTCTGTCTCTCACTCGTTCTTCCTCTCTGAGTCTCTCTCATTCTGTCCATCGCTCTGTCTGTTTTTTCTCTGCCTCTTTTTCCTCATTACACTCTCTCTCACTTTCTTTCTCTCTTACTGTCTATTAATATCTTTGTCTCCCTGTCTCTCTTTCTTCCTTTCATTCTCTCTCTATTGCTGTTTCTATCTATTACTGTATCTTTTTCTCTCTGTGTCTTTCTATCTGTCTTTCTCGGCCTCTCTATCTGTCTATCTTTTTATCCCTCTCTCTTTAGCCCCTTTTACCCAGCCTGTTCAAGGCGGGAATGTTGAACCCTTATTTCGCCTCGCCCTTCTGTGTAAGTGTCTGAATACGGAATGGGGTCTGTTTGTTCCGCCTCTGAGCCATAGCAACGTCTGTGTAAAGGAGACATGCCGGCATGGTGGGACAGGAGTGAGACGTTTCTGACACTCTTCTTTCCGAGACCAGCGCGAATTCATACGTCTCTCTGTGTAAAGTGTCCACGCGCCTTTCTGCCTCGAATCGCTTCCCACTTCTCTTCAATTTCTCCTTCATTATATTTCCGATCACACAAACACGAAGCTCAGCAACTTTGCTTGTTTTTGAAGAGCGCTGTAAATGTGCACGGCAAGCAAAAGCACCTCAGCACTCAGTTCACCTGCTGTTATTGTTTTGAAAGGAACGCCGGTGTGCTCAGGGTTTCCGTATTTCTGAGGCGTAGTATGTAATATGTACACTAGACGCCGATGCTCCGGTGTGATACGTCACGCCTCTGGCTCTGGAGCACCAGCTCGCTATGTAGAAACACACACGGGTGTGGCTTTATAACAGTGTAAACAACCAAAGCCGGCTTATTGAGGGGTCTTTTTTACGGAAACATTGCAGGATCTCTGTGTTAAAGGGGCTTCTGTCTCTCGCGCTTCTCTATCTGTATTCTCTCTCACTCTCTCGTCACCATTCTTTTCTCCCTTCATCTGTCTGTCTTTTTGTGTTGCTCTCATTCTGACTATTATCATCTGCCTCTTTTTTCCTCACCTTCTCTTTTACTTTCATGTTCAGATTCAGTGAAGAAACCCACTGTAGTCTTTATCTCCCTCTCCATCTTTTCATCTCTTCATCTCTGGCTCTATATCTTTAAACCTTTTTCTTTCTGACCATTCCTCCATCCCCCTGTGCCCCATCTCTCTCACACACACACAGGTTCTGCATCTTATTTGGTGCTGAAAAAAGAGCTGAGATGCAATCAGACTGTATTAACACCATCACTGTGTGTGTGTGTGTGTGTGTGTGTGTGTGTGTGTGTGTGTGTGTGTGTAAAGGAGCATTAATGAGTGTGCAGGGTTCCAGGATATCAAAACAAGCCCATTACCTAAATGGAGATGAAGAAGGAGAGGCGGAGTGAGGGAGAGCTGGTATTGATAAACAGATTGATCGCTTTAAACTGCTGATGGAGAGAGACAGAGAGGAAGAGAGAGAAACAGCATGAGAAAGAGACAGAGAGAAAACATAGGAAAGAGACAGACAGATAGAATGATGTAGAGAGAAACACACCAAGAAATAGAGAGAAGAAGTGCGGACGGATTGACAGAGAGAGAGAGAGAACCTCGCAAATTAACAACATATCATGATTGCAGTCACAAACTTCTTAAACCTCCTCCTCTTCTAGGGTAGATCTGTTCATTTGCCACAAGAGCTGATGAAAGGAAAGAAGACATCTTTGGAGAGAGAGAGAGAAAGAGAGACAGATAGAGAGACAGACAGAGAGAAAGCAATGGATACAGACAGACACTGATATAAAGAGTGAGAGAGAGAATTTCAGATAGAACATGAGAGAGAGAGAGAGAGAGAGAGAGAGAGAGAGAGAGACATTGATCTAAAGATTGAGAGGGAGAAATACAGTTAGAACGTGAGAGACAGAGGGAGAGAGAGAGACTGAGAGGTGAAAAGCAGAGAGAAACCCAGAGAGGGAGGAAGAGAGATGTCTGCATTCCTGTAATTGACAGATCTCTCTTTTTCTCGTTCTTCCCTCGTTCTTCATCTCTATCTGTGTAGCGTGAGAGACAGAGACAGATTATTGCACTAATGGAATAAACTGCTTTAAAGTTGATCCAGAAATGAGACAGCACACACAGGCCTGGAGCTTCTTCTAATTTGTGACTGGAGCTATGAGGCTAATGTGGCTAGCAGGTAAGCTAATAAGTCTCATGCAGACGGTGCAACGATGGTGGGAATGAGACGAAACCAGCAGGAATCTCAACATATCTCTCAGATATGTGGGTGAATGCCTAAAACGTTCCATATGGCTAAAATGACAGCATGTATACAGCAGCACACTGTTTTTATTCTGTGTATAACGTGAGACTGGGAGAAAGTGGGACGTTTAGAAAGTCAGAGAGAGCAGAAGAGCTGCAGTGTGAAACTGAGGTCGCTGCGTTCCTGTGACTGACGGCTCTCTCTCCCTCGTGCCGACATGTTTGGTTTTTACATGCAGCGAGCGTAAGACAGAGAGATTTGTGCCAAAGGGACAGTCCCAGGGTTGGAGGGCCTAAAGCGCTGCTTTCACTGTAATATACAGCCGTCTACTGGCGTTATTACGGTTGCATGACTGCTGCGTGTTTACCAGTAATTCAAACTATGCAGCTGACTATTTATCTCTCTGTGGTGAAAACAAAAACAGCTTTGGAAAATAAAAATATCTAGGCAGTTTTATTTGTGCAGCAAAGCATGCGCCACACACAGGATACACATCCCCTCACAATACAGTACATTACATTACGTTTTATTGCATTTATTGGGTCACATTATATTATATCACATTACGTCACATTTTATAACATTTCATCACATTACACTTCATCACATTACATCACATTATACTTCATCACTTCACATTACATCACATTACAACCCAGCACATCACTTTACATAACATTAGATCACATTACATTACATTACATCACATTTTATAACATTACATCACAGTACATCACATTACATTACATCACATTACACTTCATCACATTACATCACATTATACTTCATCACATCACGTTACATCACATTACAACCCAGCACATCACTTTACATAACATTAGATCACATTACATCACAGCACATCACATTACATCACATTTTATAACATTACATCAGAACACATCACAGCACATCACATTACATCACATTTTATAACATTACATCACAGCACATCACAGCACATCACATTACATCACATTTTATAACATTACATCACAGCACATCACATTACATTACATTACATCACATTTTATAACATTACATCAGAGCACATCACATTTTATAACATTACATCACATTACACGTCATCACATCACATTACATCACAGCGCATCACATTATATCACATAACATCACATTATATCACATAACATCACAGTACATCACATCATGTCTCATCACATTTCCAGCTACACTGCTGCTTCTCTTCTGTTAACGATGAAAGGAAATACCAGTCCAACAATATACAAAACAATAAATCTGTGTATTACACTACACTAGATGGCTCTGACCCGATACCTGGCTCCAGTACTGGCCGATACCAGCAAAACACGGTGGATCAGATATCAGACAAAACATATCAGATATCAGATCCAGTAACAGACAGCAGAGCTGGAATTGGATTTGGAAAATCCGACATGTCTTTTTTGACCTGGTAATGTTTACATATATAGAGGTTTGCCTGTTTTTTCTTTTGTTATGCTTTAACTGTAGTTTAACTGTAAAGTGCTTCAGTTAAAAAAAATGAAAAAACCTAGTAGTTTTTAAAGATACTGAAAGGTTTAGTATCTGTAATGGAACAGAGGGTCGCTTTATCGGGCCGTCTCTATTTAAGAGCCATTATAACAGTGCGCTCGTGTGGAGGAGGTGGCGGCTCTCCGCTGAAGTCACTGATTATCTGGTTCTTACTCCGGTTTATCAGCTGCACTGCCTAAAAGTGCCAAAAAGTGTTTTGAATCCATGCTTTATTATTATATTGAATATATTCACTAATAAAGTATTAGTCTACAGAAAAGACCTCATTAGAAAATAGCCCAGATGTGCCCAGACTCCGCCCCCTTCCACTGGTAGCCTGGAGTTGCCTGCCTGCATTTGCATACCGCAACATGATTGGCTCTTATATATTATGATGCATTAACTAACAGCCTGAGGCACTGAGGAACAGAGCAAGAACGGAAGATCGGACCAAAATAACCGGGTCATTAATGTAGCTGTGACTTTTACACTGAGAGGTGAAGCACAGGTTCATGTAGAATTCTCCTTTCTTAATTAATTTAATGGGACTAGATTACGGTTGATTGAAAAACTCACAAGAGCAAAACAAAAAGTAAAAGTAAAATAAATTTACTGATTATGCATCGAGCCATTTTTAAAAAATGATTCACTGTACAGGTGGATCTGAAATTAAAAAGTCTTAAAATTGCATTGACTGTGACATTAAAGCATTGATCACAGTGATTTGCCTTAAGATAGCATTTATACTACTTTAAATAAATAAATAAATAAACAAACCCTGCACACTCTGACATCTTTCATTTCTCTTAAGTATTTACATGAAATGAAAAAAAAGCTCATGTGAAGTTTTATTCATATTAAAGAATTAAAGAACCAATTGAATCAATCAATTAAAGAATCAAATGAAGTAATAATAAAAAAAATGAACTCAAATAAACCTAAACAAAAACTGCAGTAAACATTTAATTTAGGAATCAGAAATTGAGCTCGGAGAGCACTTGATGAAGTCAGTACAATGCACTCGCTTTAATTAAAGACACAAAACAAGAAACCTGACTAATTTTGAGCTAAATCTGTGTTTATTGCAGTACGGAGACCTTTAGGAGGTCTTCAGAGAGCGGCTCGAGGGTTCCGCTGTAATTACTGAGATCTGATTAAAAAACATGGATGATTCTGCACTTTTTAGGAGGGGATGACGATAAGGGGTAAGGTATACACCACGCTTATGTTTCTGTATATAATATATACCTGTGTGTGTGTGTGTGTGTGTGTGTGTGTGTGTGTGTGTGTGTGAGGCAGTCTTCCATGTTCTCAGCCTCTCCATTTCCCAGAGCAGAATAAAACCCCTCCTCCATGGCACTAAATGCTGAAGGCAATCTGCTGATGGCGGTCTTAAACTGCAGCACTCCTCATTAACTTCCTTGTTTCCAGCTTTAATTGTTTCTTCCCGTTTCCTTTTTTCATGAATAAAATGTGCGAATCAGCTGGATTTCCTCATTTCCCCCACATTTTCTGCTATTCTCCATGGACACATGTACTTACAGAGAGAGACAGAGAGAGAGAGATAGTGAAGGATTCTCATATCTTTTGGTTTTGTCTATTTTTTTCCTCAGAAGCCTTGGCTCCGTATCCTCTCTGCGCACATTACAGGATAAAAATGAAGTGATTTAGCGGCGTGTGCTGTGCCTGGCGGCCCGCTCAGGGAGCGCTCCGGCGTCCTTCGCAGTGTAGCCGAGCTCCTTAATGGTGTCTAATGCCATCGTTTCCCCGCTGAACGTCATAGCTCAGAATGACAACTGCTCTCTATCTCTGTGTGTGTGTGTGTGTGTGTGTGTGTGTGTGTGGCCTATTTCCTCCTGATGTATGCCTGAGGTGCCCAAAATCTTGTTAGAGACTCTTTCTCTTCGTATCCACTCTTTCTCTCTCTCTCTCTCTCTCTCGGCCAAACCGACTCCGTGAGCCAGAACAGAAATAAATAAATAAATAACTAAAACAAGCAAATACATAAATAAATAATCAAAAACCCCAGAACATCAGCCAGCAATGCCAGAAGCTGGGAGACTGTAAATCCTCGCAACTACATAACACACACACACACACACACACACACTGTGCACACACAGTACAAAGAGTGCACCAGTGTAGGCTTATTCTTCATCACTGCAGACATTTCTTTATCTTTATAGCGTAACTCTGTATAACTCTCTCTCAGAGCTGATCTTGCTCATTCTTGCATGTGTAATTTAATCCTGAATTTCTGACACATCAGTATGCACATCTGTTGCTGTCACACCAGCTACAGACTTAAAGTTACACACACGGAATTCGAGTCATTCGAGGTTAATATTAAATACGCAACATGACACGTAACGAATGAGTAGGCTCGATTTCGTAAGTATCAAACTGAAAAGCCCCGCCCACCCCCCTACAGCCCTCATTCACATGTAAGAAAACACTTAGCATTATCATGATGAATGTAAACAACATACATGGCTATTGTTAGCACTCACAACTGTCGATCAACACGCTAGCTTTAGCAACATGTCTGGAATATGTCTGTATAGCCTTGTGGAAGACTCCGGTCACGTGCACTGGTGGCGTGTGCACAGGTAGGCAGGGAAACAGGTAAACAGGCCATCCAATCCAATCAGACAGGCGTTTTACAGCCCTGTGACTGCCACAGATGACAGATTTTTTTTCCCGGAGCATTTGATTTATTCATTGCTGTCAGGATTTAATGAGAATTTTAAGAAATAGAACAAAAAATGCTTCTAAGAAAATGACCTACCCTACCTTTAATAGCACTGTCCATTTCAAATGCATAAAACGCTTGAGGACTGATGGCTTGTAATGGATTTTTAATTTTGTTGTTTGTTTTTTTTTATAGCTATTTCAGTGCTTTTCCTTTTTTATGTACATTTTTTATGTGATTTTATAATTTTATAAATAAGCTATTTTAATTTATTTTATTAACTTCAGTGATTTTTTTATATAGCACAAATATATATGGCATAAATCTTTATGGGCAAAATTTCAAAATTCAAATTCACACATTTTCTCTCTAGATCAAAAATCTAGTCGTTAAGTGAAGACATGATGATCACAAACTCAATTAGGCTCAGTAACACTCTACATACACAGATTTATAAAAAAAAAAAAAGTCAGATTTTAAAAACGTCAAAATGTAAACTTTATTAATACCTAATTATTATTACCTTACGTTAATAACTTTTCTAATGTAGAATCTCCTCTTTCAGAGTTTAGGCCACGCCCCTGAGTCTGAGTAACTCCGGACTATATGTGGATTCAGAATGTACACTTTTGTCCTTTTTGTCCATTTTCATACATAGAAAATAGTCATACAGCATGAGAAACCACATCAGCGAGGGTCTGAGATGGTGAACAGCTCTTATTGCAGATTCAGTCCTAACCTGATTCCTAGGCACTTCCCGTTGCAGCTCCATTAGCTTTGTAGCTCTAATGTAAATTTAAGAAACAAATCTTAGACACCGCGTCTTCCATTTGGGGCTAAAGAGAAGGCATTGCGTACATTGGTGTTGCTTCAGGCGTGCAGTAATTCTCCTTATTCCCTTCTGAATGTAGCGCATGCATATTTTTCCAGTGAAGAATATCATCATTTTTCCTCTCAGCAGGTCATAAATGACACAAAGCAGGCACAATGTTAGCAGCATTGAAACTGTGTTCATTTTTGTGCACTGAAACACCTCAGCAATTTCCCTTTACTCCCCCTCGAGTAAATTACACCCTGCTAATAACCCTAATTAGTCCTCCTAATGCGAGCTGCCTCAAACGCTTCCTCTGGAGAGTGTGTGTGTGTGTGTGTGTGTGTGTGTGTGTGAGTGTATGTGGGGGTTTATAAGGCGGTCAGCAGCTTTGGCCCAGAGGTGAAGACTCAATTTGTATTTATTCACCTATTTGCTTGCGTATTTCTTTCTCTCAGCTGTGTTTCTGATGAGTGATTTCTCAACACTGGTTGCACAAATCGACGACCATGATTTCCCTTAAGCACCCTTAAGTTTTTAAGTGATTTTAAGTCCAACAGTGGCTGTCAGGCAGTGCTGGGATTCAAACTCACTAAAGTGAGAAACCAGTGCCTCGGTTATCAACACTAAGGTCAGATATACTCAGCTTTATGCACTTGTTCTCAGGCATAATTCAGTCATATTCTACCACCAAAAATCTGTCAGTGATGAAATTCTCGTTACTGTGAAACTCGTAAATTAGTTCGGAGTTATGTGTCTTCATTAGGTATGTTATGATACATGGTGCGTTGATTAAACACAATACATATTTACGACGATGTGAATCAGGCTCAGGATCAGGCTCGTTTTTCTTAGCTGTAATTGCATTGTTTAGACAGCAGAGGGCACACAATAAAGGGAATGCATGTGACATCGCAGTAAACAGAAGTAATACAGCTCTAATGCCACAAAAATGCGCAAAAAACGGATCTAAATTGGGAAAGAGCTTTTGTGCGATTGACCATACAAAAAGAAATCGGAGAGAAACCTTTTTACAAACTGCTGAAAGATAAAGAAAAGAGAAGCAAATGGAGGTAATATTCATAAATGTTTACTAAGAAAAGGCCTTTTTAATAAAAGGAATATTTTAGTTAATAGGCTATTGTATTTTACGCCAAGCTTTACAAAAATGTGAAAAAATTGACTCGTGAACCGATATCGTAAAACAAACTGAATGGTGAATGGGGTGAATCGTTTACTTGACTAGTCCATCAGTATACATATGAGTTAAATGTGCGCAGCTAAAGCATCACATGACCTCAATATAAGAATACCTAAACAAGTAGAATCAAAACATCATAAAAACTTCAAAAGGTTTCACAAGGAAATTTCACAAAGTATTACAACTATTTTTTGTTTGGTTTATTAATCATGATGTATCATCAGACAGATATATCGTCCCACCCCAGATTTGTAGCCCAAAGCCAGTGTGACACAATGGACTGGTGTGTGCTAATGACGTTTCACGCCGCTTCCCTTAATGCTGCGGATCCTTCATAATTCTCCTGAACCCTGCTCTGCTTCTGCAGGACGGATGAAAGCGAGCGAAAGTGCCAGCGTGCCATGTGGCACTGAGTCTGGGCTTACGCTCAGCCTGATAAGAAGCCTCCATAAGCCGCGCTCTGCTCAGATCGACGGCCTTTTCTTCCGCAGAATTATCTCCTTTGAAACACGTCTATTTATAAAACGGCAGATTCGAGGAGGCTAGTGAGATTTGATGTTTAAAAAGGAGGTGAGTCACGGAGGGTTATGTAGAGCCTATGATTTGTTTCAATTTGATGACAATTTTAGAGGCGATATGTTTGATCTGCTGCTACGGGTGTAATTGACAGTTTGTAGCACCGGGCCTATTTATTACCATTAGCTGAAGGAGCACTTACGACAGATAACGACGTTGTTATAAAGCATGTCAGTGCTGCTCTGGCCAGCAATTTGATGACTGGCTGTTTTTTTTCGAACACTACAGCTTAATTGAGGCAACTGGAGAAGAGGAGGTTATCCGGGGGCGGCCATCAATCTGCCAGTGCTGTTTAGCGTGTTCGGAGTTTAAATTGGAAGAGGAAGGACTTGGCTGCAGAAATTGGGTGTCAGGAGCTTTAAACAGTGGAGAATACCTCTTGCGGTTTTGGCTCAGACATTCATAAGTCAGAGTCTGGCAGCAAAAGGCTGAGCGCCTTCGACTGTTAGCGATGTGCTACTGCGTTATGATTAGCAACAACACCATTAGCTTGGCAGAACACACATACATGGACTTTGGATAATGATTGCGTCAGCATCGACCATAGCAGAATGAGGAGGCTGGATTCTGACTTTGATCTGTTGATCTATTTAAATAATTTAATCTGAAACATACTACTGAGATCTTGGACAGTAAAAATGTTCAACTTGCCATCTGCGACATTAAAAATGCTCAGGATTTGGTGATTTAATTTTGAAAGGTTTTAGTAAAAGCTGGGCCTCTTGTCGTCCCACTGCGTTAGGAAAATCGTGTTCTCAAAAAGAAATGAAAGCAATCTTGTTTTATGGGATTCTTCCTAAAATTCAAGCTCAAGTATGCAAAATTAGAGATAGCTCATTCATAGAACTAGCAAGATTAGCGTAGACGTGTGTGGCTCGCTGGCGGCTCACCAAATACCACAATATGTGTTTGAAGATGATCCTAGATATTTTTTAATGTTATGTAAAATAATATTTTATTTTATTCACCTTTGTTGAGTGTGTAGAATTAGCACTCTGTTTATATAAATAAGCTACTGCTTGATTAGCGGTAGGAAATGTGCTCAAATAAGGCAAGCGATAAGAAACACACCGAACAGATCTGTGGGGGGAAAAAGTAGTTCATGCGGAGACTCTTCTTTGGGCAACAAATCCAAAAACTAAACTATCTTAGCCAGCATTTATATACAGAGGTGTTCATGCTAAATATTAACAAGATTCCTTCCTAACCTTTATCGACTGTAATTTAATGTAGGATTTAATGTAAACTTAAATTCCGATTTGGACACATGGGATTTTTCTTTAAGCAGTTAGTTGTCTCACTTCTGAGAAAATTCCGATTTGGAATTCCCACTTATGTTTTTTTTTTTTTTTGTCTAAAATAACATGAATTTGATGACAAATCCTAATGAAAATGTAGATTTAAAAGTCAGGAAAGTAGATTCGATTGAGGCTTAAACTGTTTCCTCATTTTAACGATTTCCTCCTTTAATTTAATCAGATCTTTCCTTGGTTTAAATAAAACATTGACTTGCTTGCATAATTCATTCCTTCGGTTCAATAGATCATGCCCCAATTTGCTAATCATTTTCCTCAAATTCTCTGTTTTCTAACATTATCCTCAGATCATCACGTACGCCTCGATGATCCGATTATGGACCAATTAGGTTTAATTCTGCTGCATTTTGAATCGCTGTCACTTTAATATGTGCAATGTGTAGATAGTTTGTGTGAATCGAACCCTGGTGCATTAACCTGCTTTAGACGATTAAGAACACAGGAACCTCTCAGGTGGGAACTTTCAGTTTCTTTGATTAAGTTTGGTGTATTCAATGAAACAAAAGGCAAAAACAAATATGTGTACGGCTGAATACGTTCTCATGAAACTCTTTCCTTATTTGTTCAGAAATAACAAACCAAAACTAAGTCCATGTAGAAATCACAAAAATCCCACCAGCATGGAGAAAATGGTGCAACCCAAAACACACGCCATGTTTGATTCAGAGTCGAATCACGTTTAGACGCTCTCGAGTCCCATTTTTAATGCAGTATAATAGATGTTTTTTCTTTATAGTCTTGTTTCCTGAAGATGTAGGTTGTGAACACACAGCGACTGGAGAGCCGCCATTGCAAATCCATGACTAAGGCTGGTTTCTCAGTCCTGCTTTGTGAAAGCACAGCTGGGTGGACGGAGATTTTCCTGGATTTCAACAGTTATGAATATTTATGATGTGGAATCCAAAAAAACCATTTCATTTCCAGAAATAATCCAGAATTATAATAGAGACAGATCTAATGTCGAGGAATCCTTGTAGAAAATCTATCTAAACATCTCTTATCGATATTCAGCTTTCGGACCACAAACCCAGTGTGGCTGTGCTTACTTTAGTCTAGAAGAGCGATGGCGTCTTGGCTGAGTAATAGAGATGGACATCATTTGATAAGACATGAGACAAAAAAAATGCACCGTGTTGCTGGTGAATTCAGACTTTTCCTCCTGTCACTGATGTCTGAAGGGTGCAGGCGATGGGATGATTAAACGCTCATGGCTCTGAGGTCCTTATACACACTGAAGAGTTCACTGAGGGATGTTTCCCGTTTTTACAAGTGGCTGCATGATACCAGAGGGCAGCGCCAGAATGATGACAAAGAAGAAGAAAGGAAGACGAGGAAGAGGAATCAGTGTTCGCTGGAGCTAGAGAACAAGTTTGAGAAGTTTGAAAAATGGAGGATCATACTTAGTATTTAGCAGGGGAAAAGCAAGGCAGTGTGAATGTAAGTGCTTGGAAGTACGCTATGAGCACCTGTAGGCCACCGTATGCTCTAATACACGCTTGGAGAGGGAGGGGAAAGAGAGGGGGTTCAAGTTGCAATCTACTGAATCCTACATAATGGAGTTACATTAATATTTATGCTGGGAAAGTTCTGCATATTCAGAGTCGGGTTACGCACATACAGATTATTAAAATCACTGACGTGTAGTTCATGCCTCAGAAGTCATCATATTTTTCATGAGTAGAAGATTCCAAATTCCAGATCACCTCCTATAAACATAAACACTACAGCCAAAAAACTCAGGGATAGAAAATAGGGACTGAGGGAAGGCTATATGGTATATGAATGAGCAAATGGCGAGCACTGAATTAAAGCTACAACCCGAATTCCAGAAAAGTTGGGACGTTCTTTAAAGTTGAATAAAATGAAAACTAAAATACTTTCAAATCACA
>JAQQZX010000033.1:27907566-27918990 GCA_030068355.1 Notoglanidium maculatum | reverse complement strand
TGGGGTACAACCTCACCTTAAGGTACAAACCGACCCTGAGGTATAAATCTGACTCTGGGGTACAACCTCACCTTAAGCTACAAACCGACCCAGAGGTATAAATCTGACTCTGGGGTACAACCTCACCTTAAGGTACAAACCGACCCAGAGGTTCAACCTCGTCTTAAGCTGCAAACCGACCCTGAGGTTCAACCTCGTCTTAAGGTACAATCTGACGTTGAGGTACAAACCTGACCATGAAGTACAATCCCACCTTAAAATACAATGTGACCCCGAAGTAGAAAAGTGTTTAGGAAATGCAAACTGACCCAGAATTACTGCATGGCCAAGGCAAGTTTTTACTCTGAGGTACAATCTGAACCCTGAGGTATAACTTTGTCTGAAGGTACAATCTGACTCTTAGGTATACTGAAACAAAATACAAGAAATTAAAATAGTCCTGTGTTATGGATATCCTGAAAGCATATGTATAGATTTATGATTCACATGGGTGGTGTGGATGGTGTCTCCAAACCCCGAGGCGATCTGCACTGTTCTTCAGATTCACATTGTGTTAAAGATGCATTTTCTCATCAGTTTTCATAATAAAATATTGAAATGAGATTATTTTACCCCTGCAAGCAGGTTCTAGTAAGATAACCCTCCCAGTGTGCAACCCTCCCCATGTAGACTGCAAAACACATATCTCAGGGGAAATGTCACTATTTTTCACACTGCATATTCCTGCATCACAACATCATGTTTTGTCATTATTGAAGTGGTTATGATCGATAGTCATAAATAAGTAGGGCACGCATGTTATGACCTTAGGTGCTGTACAGTAAGGCGATTAAAAAGGATTGAGGTCATAAGCATCTTTATTGGATATAATCTGGCTGTCTTGGTTGAATTAAAGCCATGTTTAAGCCTCATTGCTTATTAAATTTGTCATTGTGTCCAGTCCTGTGTTATTGAACCCGGCAGGTTTAATCAGGTTTGTGTCCTTAGTATGCCCTGCATGCATTCTGGGAATTTTACCAACAGTGAATGTCCATTTCATGTGTTATTCAGGATTTGGACATCTACAGTTGTGCTTGAAAGTTTGTGAACCCTTTAGAATTTTCTATATTTCTGCATAAATATGACCTAAAACATCATCAGAGTTTCACACAAGTCCTAAACGTACCCAGTCAAACAAATGAGATGAAAATATTATACGTGGTCCTTTATTTATTGAGGAAAATGATCGAATATTACATATTTGTGAGAAAAAGTGAAAGTTCACAAACTTTCAAGCACAACTGTAGTATGGAAGGTATCTAAAAGTTATAGTATCTAGAAGAAGTATCTAGTATATATGTATATATACATACTATTCCTAAACACACGTGGTGTTTGATACATAACTTATGCTTTTCTTATAATGACATTGTAACAGTGCTTCACATACTGCCTCAGTGCTTTCACACATTATCATATTATTCAAAACCCAAACCCAGATCAGAATTTATACAATCCCGATCCTGATCTAACCCCAATCCTAATCTGATCCCACGCCCCGTCTCAAAACCTGACACAATCAAACCCAAACACCAGGGCCAAATCCCAGAGCAGATGGAAGATCAGACCCAGCATAAACCAAATCTCAGGAACAGACCCCAAGATGTTAGTGATACATGAAATTATTATTACATGTGACTTCAGAATCTGAATCAGATTTACTGGATAAGTATGATAACACACAAGGAATTTGGTCCTGGCAGCTGGTGACTCTCTAGCGATTAGGGTTGCCATTATTAGTCGATGACGTTAGCGCTGAAAATGCGTTTTCAACTGCATTTGAAAACAACTGCACAACTCAAATGCGTTTGAGTTTTAAAATGCTTCAAGTCATTATAGCAAAATATATTTCGGTCCTTTTTTGTATGGTGTTAAATTAGTCTCAAAACACACGCACACACACTTTAAGAGTAATTTACAGTTGTACTTTGGTATGGCTACAGATTTTTTTAAAAATCATGACGGCTGCAGTCTGACTCGGTTGCTAAAGAGGTTTAGCGGCTATGAGGAAAGAAACTGTTCCTGTGTCTGGTAGTTTTTGTGTGCAGGGTTCTGTAGCTCCTGTTGGATGGAAGGTGTTGATTTTCTCTGCCTGTTTCCGGGTTCTTGAACAGCACACGTGGGCAGGGGAGCTCTCAGGCTTTATAGGAATCGGCCTGCTGTGGTGAAATCAGTGCGGGTACACACTCCACTAGTGCCACTACCAGCCTGAGTTCCTAGTGTCTGGATGAGAGCAGCAAAATATCATTTCGCTCATAAAACACTAATTATAAGCATTTGGTGCCTCGAGGAGTTTGCAACCAGCTAAAACAGACAGCTTGTGATTCCACAGCCTGAATGTGTGAAATTCACTGTTTTGACACCTGGCCTGGTAAATAAAGAAGATTAGTTTCTAATTATATGTAGATCTTGGCTGACACTTGTCTGTGAAACAGATGAGGCAAACGAGTACAGGAGGAATCATGTCCAGAGTCCTTGATTATTTAAGGGCCGATTCAAAACACAAGAGCAGGCCGGCAGACATGTGGGACAATAACCATGTACTTTTTATTTATTCCTCTACTTTATACTTTTTGTCCATTTTTAGACACATTTAAGTCACACTTACACACTATAAACAGCTGTTCCCTTAATTTAAGTTAATAAGACAAAAAACACAGCTTAAGAAAACTGCCGAGGGTAAACTTCTCTGCCCTGAAGATATCGGAAAACTTAAAGTTACAGCTTTACCTGTATTTAAAGGTGCATTAGGTAAGATTTTGTATTATTTTTATCAAGGTTACATTTTTAACAGTTATTTAAGTAGGTTTGACTGGTTGAATAAAAGTTGTTTTATTTACTCCTTGAGCTTACTCAGCCATTTGTGCCCCTGTTCGCAAATTTCCACTCCTATATGAAATATAAAATGTCTGACAGGGGGCCCGTCCAAACACACACACAACACAAGCTTTCCAGACCGTAAGTCTGTTTATTTTTTAAACAGGTTTCCTCAGGCACTTGTTTCCAGGTCATGGCTTCACCCAGACATTTTTTTTGATCATGTTATAAATACCTTCCAGGTTATTTGTACAAGTAAGAAATAAGAAACTCATCTGCTCCACCTTTAACAGCACTGTGATGTAAATGGGATTAGAGACGTTGCTGGTTATTAGTTTCTTGACATTTTGTTGTAGATGCTGTGGATTTTATTTGATAGCAGTTACGGCAGATTTGGCAGTGTTTACACGAGCAAGATGGCAGAAAAGCGAACGCGGCACACATTCTGACTTCTTACTGAAACTTTCACAAGGTTGAAACAAAGAAACGAACAGAAAACAAGGAGAACACTGAAGAAGCCATAATGATAGGAGAAGAGGAGTCTGGGAGTGAGATTTCTCCCCATCTTCAGCTATTACATCACTCCTTATCGACTCGTTCAGGATTAATGGTCATGTAAGAGCAGTGTTGAAGCCGTGCCTCAGCCGGCAAATGCTTCAGAGGAAAGTTGTTGCAGATGTGCGTAGATTAATGGAAGGAGACCCGTATCACTCCTGCCCCTGCGGTGCACTTAAGAGTGTCACACTTAAAGGGCAATTAGACTGCAATGCTCCAGTTTGGAAAACTCATTAAAGTGTACTGGGTAATGCAGAGTTCAGCATGTTCAGGACGGCAAGTCGGCTTTCACACCGGAGCTCAACTTGATTCTCTGATCTGGTGTTGCCAGATTTATACATCTAAATCCACTTGTCAGAAAATCTGAACAAAACGTGGAACGATGAAGCAGATCATTTTTATTTTCCTATTTATCAGATTTTGTAGATAATTTAGGAACTCTCTGTGGAGTTTCTGTGCATGCGGGTTTCCTCTGGGTTCCCCAGTTTCCTCCCAACTCCAAAAACATGAGAGTAGGTGGGTCAGCTGGGCTGAATTGCTCATAGCTATGTGACTGTGTGTGTGTGTGTGTGATGCCCCGAGATAAATGGCGTCCCATCCAGGGAGTATTTTTCCCTCACACCCAGTTTCCAGGCTACACTGGAATTCATCGCAACCCTGAGCAGGATAAAGTGCTAACTAAAGGCGTATGAATGAATAAACTCTAGCACACACCAATGGGTTAAGTTCCGCGTATTCAGAGCCGACTCTCGCACATGATAAACTCTGCTCTGGGGTTGCCAGATTGTTTTTATGTTTTTCTTGTGTAGAGACTGACAGCAAAAAAAAAAGAAGTTTCAATAATTTCAACTTTATAATTATATAAAAATTTATAACTAAAAAATTATACTTTAAAAGTGTGAAGAAACTTTTTACTTTTATTAATTTGTACTTTTAATAAATTAATATATTTACCTGGAATAAGATGTAGCAAGAGACAAAAATCGTCTTATTTATACAATGTTACAAATGAGAAGGCAAATTAATATGAATATATTGAGGATGACTATAATGAGGAGTCCATGTGGTTAGCAGCAGGTGAACGTGAGCAGGACTTTAACAGTATGAGTAAATTACTCACGTTAAGTCAACATTTGATACAGCACTGTCGTCTTTGCATGATTTCTGGTGTAATATTTTCTTCCCAGACAAGCAGCTTCGTATCGGGAAGACGTTATTACCCTGCCATTTTTGCCACATTTCCCACCCCTAGTCTCCATCTATCTACTTTGTACGTCTCGCTGAATAAAAGTCTGTGCCGGAGAAATAAACGCAAATGCGCCGCACACGTCTCCAGGCGAATGTTTACGTTGTGAACGGCAGTACGAGCGAGCGTGTAATTGTGCTTCTGAAACACAGACTCGGTAAGAGAGCGCTAGCGAACGTCCCACGAGAGTCTGCATCACTCACAGGCTCATGCATTTCAGAATTCCCAGAAGGCCGCAGTGTAACGGCGCTGAGGATGACGATGACGATGACGAGCGAGTGATTGATTAACTCATTGATTGGTTAGAAAAGCGCCTGCTGATTAGAGGAGAAGGTCTCGCAGGGTTCAAGCAAATCTTTTCACCCCCCCAACACACACACACACACACATGGTTCATGCTGCCAAGCTAATCCATCGAGACATCTTAGATATGTTTATAATCCCTGAAATCACACACATAAAAACATTTCTTTCTTTCATTTGTTTGTTATTTTTTTGGTTGTTTTCCAGAATTTATCTGGAGCAACGTCTGACAGGGTTTATATAAACCAAACTGCAAGAATCTTTACTGAAATTTGTACAGTTTACAGCAGGCTCATGTCGAGTCCCGCTGCCCTTTTTAGTGTTTTATTCCTTACATATTAATGGAGTCGGAGGCTGTCACTGGACCAGCTGTCGATGAAGTTACCAGGAGATCTGACCCAACATGAACATCTCCTCAACACAGTCTTAAGTTTAGAATTTAGTTTCAGTCTCAGACGCTTGAAAATTGTGGTTACATTTTAGTCACATTTTTGTCTTTTTCTTTTGTTTTAGTTAAGATTTATTCACTGGAACTTGGTTTTAATTTTAGTCAGAGTTTTAGTCATCATTTTCTCAGACATTTTCAGGAAACTTGTTGTAAAATCTGCTCTGTAGCTTTAAGTCTTGCTGCTTTGTTTTGTTGTTGCTATGCGGACGTTCTGTGGAGTTAGCCACGACTCTGTTACCGTGTTGCTAGTTATGGGGTGAAGACACCATTTTGTACACTCTAGTGGCGATGACACTATTTTCATATAAGATGTTTCTTGATTCAGACCTGTGTGTGTGTGTGTGTGTGTGTGTCCTGACTCGTAAACCTGTTAGAACCGGTTAGACGGTGTTCTGATCATTTCTGCCTCCTTGTGGAAAAATGCTACCGTAGCGCAAATAAATGCTCCCGATAGCAGAGAATAAACTCGATCTTATGTGTAGCCCTTAACCAAACCCTAACCTTAACCTTAACCCTACCACTTAAAGCTTAAAGTTAACCCTAAACTCTTAACCTTACACCTAACACACAACCACCCAAGTGGCATATCTGGATAGCTAGCACAGATCGACAGAACACTGGCTATCTCGTCTCGTCTTTATTCGCCAGGACATAATGAACAGAGATTTCACCGTAATTTTCATTGTCAAGCATTTTCTCATTTACGGCGTTGTTGCAATTTAGTCATGAATTAAATAAAAAGGTCTTCAATGAATACTTCTCAACAAAATATTCCCTAACGAAATGAACACCTTAAGCCTGAAACCTAACTCTGCTTGTGTGTGTGTGTGTGTGTGTGTGTGTGAGACATTACACTCCTCAACCTTCCTCCTTCCACCTCCACTCCACCTCTCTGGCCTACTTTTACTTTCCCGCGCGAAACGAATCGTACAGACCGGCCACTTACTGAGAGGGGTCTGGAGTATTGCATTCAACACACACACTCACACACTCACACACACACACACACACACACTGCAACTAAAACACACAGCGTGAATTATTAACTGTGATTTCATTATTTTTAATTATGAATGGCGAGTTAGACCAAAGCTGCTGGAGGAGAGGATTAATACAGAGCATTAGAGAGAAAAACAATGACTTTTTACATAGCATGCAGCTGACGGTGGACACACACACACACACACACACACACACACACACACGAGGCCTTTTATTAAGACTGGGTTGACTTTAGCTTGCATGGTAGTGGACCAGAATAACAAATGATATTTATGGGTTGATAATTGACAGCTTTATTGCAACATGGCATCAGAGTTTAATCACGAGCTCCATTCAGCCTGACTGACAGAGTAATAAAGAGTGTGTGTGTGTGTGTGTGTGTGTGTGTGTGGACGAGGAACCCTATACAGCTGTTCCTGTAGAGATCACCTGACCTCAACGGGACAGACGTTTCACAATATCCGCGTTGAAATAAGTATAGGAAGCGTCTGGACGTCAGGTAGCCACGTGCGCCGGAGCTGCGCGGTTAAGGATGTGGCTTATCACACATGACTGCAGGTCGCTTTCTCACACTTTGTTTTCTTTACTGGTAGAAGCGTGGGATAAATTCGTTAATCTAACACAGTTTTTTTTTTTGTTTGTTTCCAGATTTCTGTCATGTTGCATTAGTGGTTTTGTAAAAGCCGTGTCCTTCAGCTGAATATTGTCCTTGCATTTAATATCCTGAAGAAAAGCGGGTTACGATCAGAACCTTCATCCCAAACCCGTTAATTCAGCTCAGTCTAATGTAGGATTGAAGACCTGAAGAGAACACATTTAGGACAAAATCTCAGCCCAGATAACAATAAATAATAATAAAACTATACTACTAGTACTAATATGGGGTGGAAAACAGGCTTCGTAGTGTGACACAAAGCTTAAAAGTACAGGTTTTTGTAAGTTTACCCGGAGAAGACTTCTAGAGACAGGAAAAAAATCCAATTTACGTTTTCCAAGTAGCTCATTTTTTCCTGGCATATTGGTACGCAGCTGTTTAGGATTGAGGTGCTAATGGTGCTGAAAATGTTCCACTCCTGACATGAGAACATACGGGGTGTGTGAAAGCATGACGCAGGGCCGAGCTTGCTCCATGTTGCGTCTCTGTAACAGGCTCACATGCATTAAAACACAGAGAGACAGACGGAAAGACACTCCAGCAGGAGGGAGTTACTGACGTGTGTTCCGCTCCTGACACCGACACACAGCTGATATTACTGCCGCATTAGAATTTAAGGCAGGTGTGTATACACTGTGCAAGACCTGAATACTGCGCTTCATAAATGCAATACTTTGCGTTAGCGTAGGTCAGTGTGTAGAAAAAGAAGACATCCGGTTGTTTTGTCACACAAAAGTGTTCCAGCAATCAACTGGCAGAAATGTATATTGTATTTTTCGTCTCGCCTTAATATCATCATACGAATATACAATCATGACCCATGTGTGACTTTAATATTCTTTACACTTCTGTCTATAAATCTCAGAGACATGTTTACAGTCGCAGTTGTTCCAGCACTCCACACACACACACACACACACACACACACACCTTAATAATCCTGCTCCACACTGATGCTGACCAAATTTGAAAGATGTTCATGATTACGATCCATCAGCGTGTGCTACGATGAGCGATGGCTAAATTGTAGCCTTTAGCTGTCCCTCTTGCTAATGCACCAGCTTACAGGACGACAGATAATCTATCTGTGCTAATTTCCAGTTCCTCTCGCACACCTCCTCTTCCACATCTTCGATCCACAGCAGCTCAATAACAGCCTTTTATTTCATCAGTTTTACATTAATAATATAGATAATGTAAAGAACTCACTTTAATATTGATAATAGTCATAATCATAAGGATCACAATACTACAGCGCTGTCGGATTCTCAACTCAGCACTTGGTCTAACGCATTATCGTTTCTATAGTAACGGCTCACTGGCAGGGACGAGTACGGCTGACGCGCCACTGATAATAGACAGATTTAAAAACTTTGATGGGGAAGTTTTCTTAATGCCAAACGTCAAGAGAAAGAAAACGAGAACCTGGCGAGGGGGTGAATGTTTACAGCTGCTATAATGTACCTGAGAACAGGAACTAACTTGCATTCAATGTAACTATAAATGGATAAAAAGTGTCACTGAGGAATAAAACGCTCTGGGAGGTGCAGTTACAGGAAAATAATCAACTACAGGAACTGCACTGCAGAAATCTCACTGTCCTGGAGTCGGTTAGTTTCCTGGAACGGTGTGTGTTTTCAGTAGCTGGTGTTGAGAATGAGTGTAAAAAATGTACTCGATTATATGATTTATGACTTCAGGTCTGATTCCTTTTCTAAAACACATGAACAGAAAGCTTTAGTAAGTAAACTGGATTTATAAAGTGCATGAAAAAGCACAAAAATACCCGTAGCGTTTTAAAGAAAAACTTTACGCTCAGTTTACAAAAGACTTTACAAAATGATGAACAATAACAACATTAAATATAAATATATATACATTAGTGCAATTTATATATAATTGATCTTCTACTACTTATTATTGTTAAACAGATATCTAACTTCTGCACTTCAGTTTTTAAAAACGCAGTGTTTATAAATTCACTTTGTTTGACCTCAATTAACGCTGACACTAACAAGTCGCAGGGCATTGTGGGTAATGTAGATGTATTGATGAACTGTAATTACACGTGTGATTGATTCTGTCACCTCATTCATCCTCCTGTCACTCCTCCATCTGCTGACTAAACACAACAACAACAACAACAACAACAACAACAATAAAGCATTTCATTTATACACTTTTATACTTTATACATCTATTTACATAAAGTATAACTATGTACTATATAAAATACCCATTATACAGTAAATACATTCTTATTTTGTGATTAATGATAATAATAAAATAAATACTATAATTCAACCTGTTATTTAATTTTACATTTATTTTAAATACCTAACTGTAGAAATTCAATAAAATGTGCTTTTTATTATATTTGCATTTCATTTGTGCATATTGTTCTGTTTTGCTCTAATTATATATCTGAATTTAAAATACAAAACTAGTAAATTCCTTTATATTACACTATATATCTTTTTATTTACCTAAAAATATTTACATTTTATTTTATTGTTTAGTTTATTTTTTAAATAAATATTTAAAGGTTAAATAAATAAGACTATATATTTTATTTGTACATACTGTGTATTCTTTTGCCTTTTTATTTATAATAAAAGATGATAAATTACTATAAACTATAAATGTATTTGTTTGTTTGCTGGTTTAATAACATATGCGAAAATATATAATGAAATAATAAAGATGAATAAAATAGAATATTTTATTTGATATTTACATTTTATTTGTACCTCGTTATATTTAGTGGCTGTTTTCACATCATCACCTCCCCTCATGTTTACATTGCCAGTGCATTGTGGGTAATGTAGTGGTGGTGGGAGAGAGTGTAAAGTGTAATTACACACACCATCGATTTTGCCACCTCATTCTTCATCCTGTCACACCATTATCCGCAAACACCATTTCCATATGTCACCTCGCCCGGGAAAAACAATTTAATATGTAAAAACACACACACACACACACACTCACACACACACACACACACACACTCTCATATACACAGGGTAGCAGGTTGAGTAGGCGACATCCTGCTGGGGGGAGAATCTCCACGCTGTAAATTACAAGTCATCTCTCTGTCTTTCCTTCTCCACCTCCGTCTCACTCCATACACACTCAGGGGGTGTGTCAGAAGGCCTTCCCTCCGTTCCTCCCTCCTTCCCTCCATCCCTCTCTCTCTGTCCCTCACCGAGACAAGTGCGTGTGAGGGGTAATGGGTGAAGGATTTACCCTAGTAGAAGCCCTGGTGCAGAAAGAAATTAATCCTTCCCTCTGTGATGGATAGAGCTTCTGTCGTGTGTGTGTGTGTGTGTGTGTGTGTGTGTGTGATGCCACACTCAAAGCCATCCTGACCAAATGCCTAAAATCCTGCAAAATTGTAAAAATTGTATAAAAAAGGCAGGGGCGGGGCTAACAGGAACAGGAGGCGTGAATGCTGGATTCTGATTGGTCAGGAGGTGTTGATTAGTTTTCTAGAACAGCAACTGCAAATCACAGCTTTATATTAATATTCATATTCAAGTACGCTAACATTTCTGAACCAACTCGAGGATAGTAACTTTGCTTCATCGCACCACTCTGTTGTTGATTATTTTCCTGTAACAGCACGAGACGGAGTATTTTTTTTATTCCTCACGTTTATTTGATTGTCTCTTTGAGGAGGATAAATATGGCAAGCCTGCTGTTCAATTCATTTTATTAGAGATTTTATTGATATTATTAATTATACGATGTTCCGGGTGTAATGATGCATCAACAGTCTGATTCAGATTCTAATTGTTTGTTCATATTCGATGTGGAAATGTATAATGAAATTTGTACTTCAGGTAAGATAGCCTGTCTGTGTTAAACGATGCACGTCAAACAAAACCGGGCTGTAAGAAAGAGGACAGGCTTTTTTTCGGGTTGAAGTGCTGGAATAGTCTAGATGTGTGTTTTCTTCTTGCACTCGAGTGGGAGAGTATCTGAGCAAGATGCTCTCGAGCCACATCCAACTGAACACTAGTGAGAAAAGGAGTCGACTCTGAATCGACTCACCTGCAGGAAGTGAATCAAACACGTCACGTGTCTTGGGTTGCGGCGTTTGTTTTGTAGATGTGAGCTCCTAAAATCTCAGTTTTACCCGAACTCCACCCCCTGTGTCTAACTCATCTAACTTCTGAAAACTGTTTAGACATGCTGTGGAAATTTTTTTATTGTTTTTTGGTTTTGCGATATGATTCGGGTGCCCATTGGGCTGTTCAAAGTGGACTGTTTCCTTCCCAGTCTGTAATCTGTAATGGCCATGGAAAGAAAATAGGCAGAGAGAAAAGTTGAAAGTGTCTCTTTCCTACCCAGAAA
>JAQQZX010000033.1:27870535-27883035 GCA_030068355.1 Notoglanidium maculatum | reverse complement strand
TTATATCTTTTACCTTCTTTTTCTTCTCATTCACTTGTTCCAGCTTTTTTTCTTCATTGTGTGTCCATCTTCCTTTTATTCCTCCTTCTTCACCTTAATCCTTCTTCAACTAAATTTGCTTCTTCTTGGTTCCCTCCATCTTTTTCTCCTCCTTTGTTTCCTTCTCGTCCTCTTCTCCATGTTTCTCCTCCTCTTCACCTCTTCTACTTCTTCATCTTTCCTTCCTCTCCTCATTTCCTTCCAACCTCTCTGACTTTTTCCTTTCTCCTTTAGCTGCTCCATCTTTTTTCCTCTTCTTTTTTCCTATTCATCTTCCCCTTCTCTTTCTTCCTCCTTTGCTTCTTGCCCTCTTCTGATCACCACCTCTGTCATATCTTCCAACTCTTTTTCTTCCTTCTTTGTTTCCTTCTTCGTGTTCTTCTTTTTCTTCACATCTTCCTTCTCCTTCTTCTCATCTTCCACCTTATTTTGCTTCTCCTTCTTCATCTTTCTTTCCTTCCTCTCCTCCTCATTCCCATCTTCCTTTATCTCTTCTTCCATCTTGTCCTTCGCTTTCTCCGTCTTCTTCTCCTCCTCCATGTGTTTTCCCGCGGTTCAGAGAGAGAGAGCAGGATGAAAGGCGCGAGGTTGGCAGCTGCCTCACACGTTCCCGCTCGTTCCTCCTCTGACTGTTGCTGCAGGAGACGATGCTGGAATTTCATATACACTTCCTCCCTTTTTCCTTTTTTTCTTTTTTCCCCTCCTTTTTCTTACATTTGCATTTGTTTGTTCCGCTCTTGTTTATTTATTTATCAGCGATTCTCGTTTCTTGTATTATCCATGAGGCTGCGGTTTCTGACTGCTGGCATTTTCCGTTTCATTCCTTTTGACAGGTGAAGAACAGTGTTTGAGTTTTGAGGCGAGCGATTCAGGCATCAGATAAAGCCCAAGAGTTGTGATGTGAATCGTGATGTGACCTCATATTTTTCCTACAGGAGCCCGTGTGTGTGTGTGTGTGTGTGTGTGTGTGTGTGTGTGTGTGTGTGTGTCAGGCGTTGAGAGAGCGTGAACATGGCGTCTGTCATGACTAATTTTAGGAGAGAATACAGAGTGAATGGTGTGTGTGTGTGTGTGTGTGTGTGTGTGTGTGTGTGTGTGTGTGCAGGTAGAAATGACTATTGTACTGAAAAATTGCACCCATCACACATCTTCTCTCCCGTCTCCTCCTTATCGCTCCTTACGTCTTTTACCTTTTTTTTCTTCCCCTTCACGTGTTCCAGCTTTTTTCTTCGTTGTGTTTCCATCTTCCTTTTATTCCTCCTTCACAGCTTTCCTCTCCGTTTCTTCCGTCTTGTCCTCCCGCTTCACCTCTTTCTGATCATTAATTCCTCCTCTCTTCATTTCCTCCTGAATCGTCACACGTCTTCTATTAAACTGCAACAATAAAATTCACCATTTTTGTTTTCCTTTGCTGAAACTTGAAGAAGGTTTTAAGCTCCGCCCACTTCAGCATCACATCATGTCCTATATCTCTTTCCTGATATAAACTCAAACATAGACAGTGCTGTGTGAAAGTCTAAGGCACATGCAGAGAAATGCTGTGAAGTAAAGATGACTTCAATAGTAATGAAATGAAAGCTTTCTACTTAAAGGAAAATACTACAGCATGCAGTAAACAGTAATAAACTGGACAAAGTCAATGTTTAGTCTGAGGGCCGTTTGCATTTGTTTTCCTAACGTGTGCGGTTTGATAAGGAAAGAGCTGTAAGTGTTACTGAGCATCTTGGAGAATCTGCCTCAGCTCTTCATTATGTTTTTTGACTGAAAAATTCCCTCTTATGGAATATGTAGCTTTCTTTGCTGACATACAAATGTTTGGGGTTTTTTTTTTTTTGGAAAAAAAAGTGACTCAGTGATGCAGAATTCATAAAATAAATATCTATAACACAATTCGCTCTAAAAACAATAGGGTGCTAAAACTTTTGCACAGTTCTGTATGTCATCGTGATATACACGGCGATTTCCTTTCTACACCTGATTACCAACACTAACTGGCACATTAACCCATGCTGTAATTTTAAAACTGCTTTCTTCAAAATCACGGGTTTCATATTCAGGACTAAAAATCTGACGATGAACCGCATTCGTGAAACTGCAGATTTCTGTCCCTGATTAAACCGATATTACAGAGGAAATTCCCCAAATGTTGAGCAACGTGTCATTTACGTCGGCGGATTAACTCAAACAAATTGCTCATAGACATGAATGTGCGCTGAAAAAAAAAAGAACCTTGAAAATGAACATTTTTAAAAGTCACCTGCAGAATTGCAAAATTAGTCAAAGGTTATTTATTTGTTTGTTTGTTTGTTTATTTATTTATTTATTTATTTATTTATTTATTTTAGCTTTTCATCTGGAAAAAAAAAGTTTTGAATGTTGTTGTGGGTTTTTTTTTTCCAATTAAGCAAAACTGAACAAATTACCTCTAGACACACATTTTTTAGGATTAAATTGTGTGTGTGTGTGTGTGTGTGTGTGTGTGTGTGTGTGTGTGTGTGTGTGTGAGTGTGCATGGTGCCCTGGCATCTCATCCGGGGTGAATTCCCTCGCCTGGCACCCAGTATTCCTGGGAAAGGTTCCAGATCCAGCAGACCAGGATAAAGCGCTTACTGAAGATGAATGAATGATTTAACAGCACATCGGTTTTCTTTTTAATTAAACAATTAAGGAATATTTCCCAAACCAATATTTCTCTACTTCTTTTTATTTCCATGCAATTCTAACATCGTTACAGGACTATATTTGGGGGTTTTGTTAAGTATACACTTTCATGTGTGGTTCATGAAGGACGCAAGAGTGTCTTTTGTAGAAAAATAAAGCATTAAACTAGTTTAATCTATACTCAGTTATCGAGAAAACCAGGTGAAACAGGAAGTACAACAAGAAGCAATGAAGGCAAGATAATTAATGATGAGGCTTCACAGGAACAAGGGAGCAGAAATATCCAAATCAGAGTGAAACACAGACCAGGTGAGCACATTAGGATAAACAACAATGATAACTCGAGGGTAGGAAACAGGGCTGAAACCCAAAATGTGAAGTGAAGTGTGAAAGCGTTTCATTTTTCATCCCACAATAACTGTTCAGCTTAGCAGAGTGCTAACATTCCCTCTCTCTCTCTTCCTTTACAGGTGTGCCGAATAACGTGGGTCCAGTGAGTAAGTAACCGAATTCAGTGTAATAATCCGAGGCAGTGCATGACGCCTGGCTTTCGCTCATCAAGTTCACTTGGTGCCCGATATTCATTTCTGAAGTACATGTAGATCAGACTTTAACAGTGAAGGAGAAGACGAGTAAATGTTGGTGTATATTGCAGGTTGTGATTCCTGAGAAACATTACAGGGACTAGGGACTTAGGGAAGGAGGCTAGGGAAGGAGGCTAGGGAAGGAGGCTAGGGAACGAGTCTGGGGAAGGAGGCTAGGGAACGAGGCTAGGGAACGAGTCTAGGGAACGAGGCTAGGGAACGAGTTTAGGGAAGGAGGCTAGGGAACGAGTCTAGGGAAGGAGGCTAGGGAACGAGTCTAGGGAAGGAGGCTAGGGAAGGAGGCTAGGGAACGAGTCTAGGGAAGGAGGCTAGGGAAGGAGGCTAGGGAAGGAGGCTAGGGAACGAGTCTAGGGAACGAGTCTAGGGAAGGAGGCTAGGGAACGAGTCTAGGGAAGGAGGCTAGGGAAGGAGGCTAGGGAACAAGGCTAGGGAAGGAGGCTAGTTAAGGAGGCTAGGGAACGATGGTTTAGTACTGCAAAAATAAGAAACCAAGAAACAATGGAAAGGATGGTGACCCTCTTTAATGTGTGTTTAAGGCTTAAAAAAAACCTGACTAACAGAAAAAGCGATTGCTAATAACAACAGGAATTATGACCATATATGGAAAATGGAACGATGGCCGCGCAGTGTGTGCAGGGTCAATAGAAACAGAATCAGTTCAGACTTAACCCTCAGAGGGCCACACCATTTTTTTTTTTTTTTTTTAGATTTTGAAAGCTGTACATAATTTAGTAGATAGTTTCAGAATGTCACAGAAAACGCAGTCATTTCCAAATGGACTGTAATTTGAATCAAATTGGTTGTATTTTAGTTTAAACTGACTGCATTTTGGTTTTGGCTGTATTTTGCACAGGTTTGCTGTATTTTGGACAAATTAGCTGGACATTTTGGAACAAACTGACTGTATTTTGACCATATTTCCTGTATTTTGAACAAATTGACGGTATACTGGGCATATTTACTGCAGTAAATTACATTTTCAGCGCTGTGACCTATAATAATAAGGCGGCTGTTGTAAACATGTTGCTTAAAATGTAACAGAGGCAAATGGATAAGAGGAGACAAGTAATTTCTTTCCCCCAATGTATGTATAATAACTACATTTGCAGTATCTATTAAAGACATTCAAAGTTCATTGGATTGAACTGAAAGATTTTTTTTCTCAAAATCTACATCAGCCTCCTGACTAATTCTTTCTGCACGGCGCCAGTGATGGTTCCAGCGTGTGTGCCTTTTTCAGTGCTGAGAATGTGACAGCACTTTGACTATAGCTGATCCAGTTTTTCATAAAAGCCCAAAGGATTACAAAAAAACCTCATCTGTGCATTTTTTTGTTCAGCGCGAGTGTTAATTACAGCTTAGTTAAGCTAGCTTAGCTCCTGTCAATGTGCTTTTGCGAGGTGATATTAAAGCCGACTCCTCCCATGCATATGATTTTTTTCCCTTTTTCCCCCCTTCTTGTATGTATTATAAATAAATGGCACATGCACTCTCACTCTCACTCACACAGACGTACACACAGACGCTTATTGAAGCCCGAGTCGTCTCCACGAGAACGACAAGGAAAAGGTCATTTTAATATGAGCAATGCGGCATTATCTGGTCCAGCCGGGGGCCTCGAGTTACAGCAGCTGGGAGGCTCAATAGCAGAACAGCAGCCAGAGAAATATTGAACGAGTCAAAGTGCATCCAGAGACCAGCTGTTTCCACATCAAACCGCGTTCCTCACGGGGATTCTTCTGGATCATTCTCTGCAGGGTGCGCAAACATGCCTTCGTTCTCCACACGGAGCACCGATTCAATTCCGGCCCTTTGCGGGAGTCGTGTTTGTTCCTTTTCACTATCGCAGAAATCGCTCAGTAATAGCTCTGGTCTAGTACATATCTTCTTTAATAATGTCGGGAAGTGGAGGAGAGTCGAAGCTCTGGAAGTGGAGGATAAAGTTAAAACTACATATCGGATGGAGGATTGTGGAGCGAGATCGTTTCTACGGACTGAATAAAATTTTAACAGGATGAGAAATCTGTGCATTATAATTGCCTTGCTGATTCGCTAATTAGCTCTCTTCTTCACAGTGGTGCCCTGAGGTAATAAGCGATCAGGATGCAGGGGTCAAAGGTCATAAGGAATAGTAATCCTCATTCTTGTGTAGTACAATTTTAAAGACTTTTACGCATTTCTTATTTTTTCGGTTTTTCACAGTAATACAACATCGCCATTATAGGGTCTAGGGAGCAAGTGTAGGGAACAAGTCTAGGGAGAAACCGAGGAACAATGAAAAGGATGGTGACGAAAAGAGACACCTGAGTAACACACAAAAAAAGATTTTTTTCTGCAAAGAAACATAGCAGTAAACAGTCAGTCTGCCTAAAGATGTCTAAAACCTCGGTTGTTGGACAGCCACGTGTCGTAGTGAGGCAGATCTAACCCTCATCAACTCTGTTTGTAATCCGGTGTAAGCTGTCGTAATGTCTGTGATGCTCCTGCGTTGTCTCATCGTTAAAGCAAAGACTTACACAGTCTCTACATGACAGCAGACAAAATAAAAAGACTGACATGCATGATGCTGATAATCAAAGGGAACTCACTTCCTGTGTAAATTTTCCATTCTGTGGGATTTGTCAGGAATGTTGATTTTCATCAGTACATCAGGTTGTAAATGTAGAGGTGAGAAACGTATGTTAGTTCAGGAAAGTCTGTAGTTTCAGAAATATATGAGTCTAGTGATTGGTACATTTGGTGCAGCCAATCCAAAGACATTACAGAAAATGTTAAAGGTATCATCATCTTATCAGAACAACAAATTTAAAGAAAATCAGCTGTACACTTTGTGGTGTGTAATGCCCAGCACACGTCTGTTTGGCCTATAAAGTCATATTTATAGGTTACGTTGCCATTAAATATCTTGGTGACTGATACCTTTATGGATTAAGGAATGTATTTACGGTAAAATTAAAAGCAAAAACGATGTTTTGACACTCTCATTTCAAATCGAATAACTCTTGCGCCTCATTTTGTGGTGACACTCCCTATAGAAAGGAAATTCAGGATGTGAAAGCTTTTTCCAGGCCGACACACATACAAGTGCGAGTGGTGCAGGAGTCGCTTTTAGCTGTAAAGAAAACAAGAAATGTGGCCAAAAATGAACCAAACCTCATTAAAGACAGTTAAACCTTTTTAAACATTACAAGCACAGTGTTAATTAATGGCAGTACAGACTGAGCTAGGTGAATTCAGCTGGAGCTAACAGAACATATAGCAGTAGATACTGTATTATGAATCTCTGTTTCCTTTAAATGTGCTCAATACCTTTAAATACAGTAGGTCTTATAAGTCTTTTAAGGAATTAGTTCTCATGTAGAGGATGGCATGATGTGGATGAATAAAGACCTGCATATACAGCATCAATAACTCCTTCATAGTATTTTACAAACTAGACTGACTAGTTTATTATTCTACATGATATGAAAAAGAAATGAATGACGATGAACAACCAAGTGGACGTCCTTCCATTCTCCCAGTCCTTTACTCTTTATAACAGTGTGTGTGTGTGTGTGTGTGTGTATGTGTGTGTGTGTGTGTGTGCATGTGTAACTCTGTGTTACTTGCCTGCGCCGCATGTTCTTTCCATGTTCTCCACTAAGCCGTTACCGCCGTTCATACACACGTCGATGCACACATTCCTGCTTTTCCACCGACACTGAGACATTCTGCACCTTTGTAAGAAAAATTTCCACCAATTAGAGAACTGATTTCCTGCCTAGTGAGAGCCAATGTGAAATATGGCTAACATGCAAGTCAAGACAAGCTAATCAAACACTAAATGGTGAGGTTAAAGGTATAACTGCATAGAGTTGCAAATTATAGGAGTGTAATCAATTCATTGATTAATATTTGCTCAGTGATTGTCACTTTGCATTGATGGACAGGGTAGAGGGGTGCCAGTACATTTGCAATCTATATAAGCAATTGGCAATAAAAAAAATCCCTCAGTACACACGTGATATTCAGTCGTTATATTCCAGAGCAAATTATTAATATACACAAGGTATAGTTATATCCAGGCCTTTTATGTACTTTTATTTAGAGCACTTTATAACTAGATTGATGAGTCGCAACATAAGTTGAAAAGCAGTGTCAGTATTTTTGCAGGGAAAGTTCCGGGGATTCAGAGTCGGGTTACGCACATGCATGAGATTCTTTAATGTCCCCTGTGTGTACTTTACACCTCAGAGATTTCCAGATTATACTTGAGTAGTCTAGACCACCTCTTTGAAATCCAAACACTTCCCTGTAAATCCAAAAAAAAAAAATTTTAAATCAGGGATAGAAAATGCAGATTGAACAAAAAAAAAGCATTTTTTTTTCTTTTTCCCTTTTTGTCAAATCAATCTCTGCATGCAAGCTGTAGTGCTCACATTAATCACTGGGTTTAACTGAACAATATGGCTTCTACACTCATTATTCAGCAGCTTAGAAAACAGCACTTGGTCCAGAACATCCTATTATTTTGCATTTTATTTCGGTTTTACATGTCTCATTCCGACAGGTACTTGTGCGCAACTTAAGAGACTAAATGGAGTTCATGAAAACATAACGTGTGCACAGGATTTAATTTATTCACGATGCTTTTAATTGATTGTATTTAGAAATATTGTTTTTTAGTCTTAAATCCTCAGTGTGTGTGCGTGAACTCTTAATACGGCCCTTAATCTGTACCAGCGTCGCTCTGTGAGAGTGTTTTAATCAGTGTTTGCTTTATATAGCTGTGACGCACTTTAACCGTCATGTGGTGGAAGTTCTGCTTTAAATAAATTACTCTTACAATCCAAACTACGCACAGCTGGTGCTGGGTTCAAGATCGTTTAACATGATGGTAGCGAAATAAAATGACCCAAAACATCTCACCCCTCCTGCTCCAGCTGATCAGTTGCACCGCTGGAGCTCCTGATGGGTTCCTCAGTCTCAGATCACCAGAATTATAAGGACGGCATTTATTATTTATTTCTCCAGCCATTTCTTTACAGTGGAAGTACAGCCAAGCTGATCAGCAAGCCGGTGGAAAAACAAAGCCCTAAGAGAGGACCCGCTTACCATTCAGCCTCACACACACACACACACACACACACACACACACCAATCAGCCACCGATTGTTCTCTCACCGAGCTCAGTGTGTATGTGTGCGTTCACTGAGCAAAAACCACCCAACACACAACTGAGCGCCAGAGAGGCAGCTGAGCGATCAGCGTCCTTGAGGACAACGAGATTACACCCGAGTCTCCGTGATCCGAGTGAAAAAAAAAAAGAAAAGGAAAGAAATGAACACAGCAGTTTCTCCGTAAGCATAATTGAATTCCTTATTGACTTTTCTCAATTCTATCTCCCGCTTATTAAGCTTGCCGAGACCTGCCTATTGTGGGTATTAGGGCAAAATTAATATTTGAAGACTCTGTACAGGATTGCATTTCATTAAAGGAGTGGCGCTGATTAAATGCAGTCACTGCTCATTTAGATGATCTTACCTAGGTTTTTTTTTTCACGTAACAAAAAATGAACAAAGCAGACAGGCGTGTGAGCGTCCGAGCTAATCAGCTGCTAATTCAACTTCAAATTCATTCGTTTTATTCGTTTTATTGGCCTGTGTTTTCCCATCTTCAGGTCCTCAGGGGAAAGGAAGTGTGTTTCAGAAAGCTATATGTCTTAAACACTTTATTTTCAGCGTTTTGTGAGAATGAGGTTGAACAGTTAAGTGTGTCCTCTCCACTTTAGAGCACCCAGGGAAAAAAGAAGCAGTGTTTCTTTTTCCTTTAGATTCAACATAAGCATCTACACTTTCCTGCATTGATTAATTGCTGTGTCGTGAACTTTTAAAACTTTTTTTTTTTGGCCCGGGTTTCAGTGATGTCCATTACTTTTTAACACGCCCTTCTTAGTTCCCCTTGTTTCAGTCCTGAGCTGCGACATTTTATTACTTTTTTAGCTCAAGTTTTATAGATGATTTCTTGGAGCAAGTACATGCTAGCCCTCACCCTCCCTGGTTAGTAGATATTATAGGGGAGCGCTAGCTGGTGGCTGGGCAAAAGACCGAATTAGGAGTAAACAAAGGGAAAAATACTTCGTATTTTAAAATGACCTGTTCAGGTAAGCTACATACTCTGCAGTCATTTAAATTATTCTGCTAGCATGTTAACAAACAAACAATAGATAAAGATTTGTCGAATTATCTTTTCAAATGTTTTTAAGGCCTTATGTTGTTCTGAATTTGACAAGGGCATGTTGAAAAAAGGGGCTGTATTTTTTTTTAAACAAACAAAATAAAGAAAAAAGAAAAGAGAGATTTGGATTTTGCAGCAATCTAAAGGAAATGAGATGCTAGCTTATACCTTTAACACCTTTTTTAAGTATTAGCATCACCTCTCCATAATTCTTTATCACATTCTCATCTGTGTTCAGTCCTATTTATTTTAATTTCCTCATATAACACAATCGGAGCTTGAACTGAAAGAAGAGAAGTTCTCTTGCACCCAGGACTTCATTTATCTGGTGCGTAATAAAAGCCATAAGACCTGGATTTCCTCCACACTGCACTGGTATTATACAAACGTACTAAGGTTCAGGCCTGAGAAAATTCATAATTATTGGCTCACAAAGTGACAGAGAAAATGGACAGTGTGGGTTAAAACAAGGGTTTTCTAATGCTACTGAGCTTGACAGCAGACCTCTTCATCCCTAGCCGTCCAGCATTTCCGCCCTCTCTTGGAGGAAATGAAGAATTGTATGTAATTACGAAGATCCGTCATTAGCGCCCACCGGCACCTTCTCACTCTGCTAATTCATTGTTATTCTTTCTTCCAGAAATGTCGTGTAATTAGATATCGATTGAATAATCAATTTGATGAATTGAAGTGCAGGTTTTCTAAATATAGAGCCACAAGCTGTGCAAGGCATGCAGATCAACATAGCGATCTCAGCTAGCATCACAAAAACACATTGACGCTAGGTCCTTCCCCTACTCTCTTTTTTCCAATTTCATCCCATCTAATGCCACGGAAGCCATGAAACATGTCAAATTACATACAATGAACATGTGCGACTGGTTTTGGGATGCATCTACTGCTTGTTTTCTGTCAGGCTTGGCGGTTCCCTGTCGTGCAAGAGAGTTTTGCAGAACCCAAGCCATAGCTGTGTGTGTGTTTAGCCGTGTCTGTGTCCACCTGGTCCAACCTAGATCCATTTTTAGTGCATCTGATTGATCACGCAATAAGGTCCATTCTAACAACTACTCGTCTCTCCTGATTGCATACAGTCCGGCAGAACGTTTCATCTCTAGGTGTTGCTAACCGAAATCAAGGTAGGATACACTTCCAACTCAGACCAAATACTGTTTCCTTTGTTTGTTTGTTTTTTTTTCTTTTCTGGTTTTTCTTTTTCTTTTTTTCCCCCAGATCTGCCACACACAGCAGTCTGTAGTGAGTTGAATGAAATCACCAGAGATTCAGCCTGCCAATTTTTAGTAGGGGTTCTTGTTTGCTGTGCTGTCAGGCGAAAGTCTTGACAACCTCCAACTGGTCAAACTTGTTTTTGCTTTCTTCCTTCTGTCTCACTCCTGCACGAGGCACTCTGACAAGTCTGTGAGCAGCACTGAGATTCTACAGCTATAAGAAACAGCAGACCTCTTTTCCTGCACAAACACACACACATACTTGCTCCAGTTTCAGCAGACTTTGAGACTTCATTATTTTGCAGGGGGACTGTGCAGACTCTCGATTTCTTCCGGCTCAGATAAAGAATAGAGCAAAAGGATATGAAGTGCAGCAAAAATCTTGGAGACAACTGGTTTGTAGGGTGACAGGGTCAACCATGAAGACTTGGTATAAAGAGTGTAGGAAGTGAAGATAAAAGATTTTTTAGGGCATATGGGTCAATCAAGGGTGTTTGGGGTGTAAGGGAAGATTGAAAAGAATGTACAGTTTAAGGGTTGATTATAAAGGATGGATGTGTAGGGTTTAGGGTGTGGGTGATTATCAATGGGTGACTATAATCTCAGGGTTGATCATGAATTATGGGCTTGTAGGGTGTAGGGATTGATTGATTGTGAGGAGTCAGCAAATAGGGTGTAGGGATTAAGCCAAATGATGGGTGAGAATGTTGGTTGTGATGAATGGGTATGTCGGGCATAGGATTTAAGGTTATTCTTGAAGAATGGGGTTGGAGGAGTAGAATGTGGAGGTTGGTTAGAAATAATGGTTTGCTGGAATGGGAGTTTATCTTGAAGAAGGTGCACTGATTTATTAGGAAGGATGGATTTCTAGGGTCTAGGAGTTAATCACAAAGCATGGGTTTTTGGGCTGTAGGGGTTGGTATTTAAGGATGATGTGTGGGGTATGTGTATGGTGTAGGATGCAAGAAAATGGGTTGATCATGAACTCGTTACAGGGGGTAGGGTTTGAGCAAAATGATTGGGTGTTTAGTGTGTAGGGGTTGAGCGTGAAAGATGTGTCTGTAGGGAATAGGGGTTAGTAATGTCATGTGGGTTTGTAGGGTGTAGAAGTAGATTATGAAATGTGGGTTTGTAGGGTGTAGGGGCCATCAGGAAGTACGGGTTTATAAGGTGTAATTGTTGATCAGGAAGGATGGGTTTGTAGGGTGTAAGGGTTGGTCATGGAATATTGGTTTGTAGGCTATAGGGGTTGGTCAAAAGATTGGTTTGTAAGGTAAAGGAGTTTGTCATGAAATATAGGTTTGTAGGGTGTAGGGGTTGGTCATGAAAGATGGGTTTATAGGGTGTAGGTGTTGGTCAAAAAAGGTCGGATTATAAGGTTTAGGAGTTATGTAGGGGGTGGTCATTAAAGATGGGTTTGTAGGGTGTAGGGGTGGTCGTTAAAGATAGGTGTGTAGGGTGTTGTGGGTGGTCATTAAAGATGGGTTTGTAGGGTGTAGGGGGTGGTCATTAAAGATGGGTTTGTAGGGTGTAGGGGGTGGTCATTAAAGATGGGTTTGTAGGGTGTAGGGGTTGGTCATTAAAGATGGGTTTGTAGGGTGTAGGGGTTGGTCATTAATGATGCTTTTGTAGGGTGTAGGCGTGGTCAGTAAAGATAGATTTGTAGGGTGTAGGCATGGTCATGAAAGATGGGTTTATAGGGTGTAGGTGTTGGTCAAAAAAGGTCGGATTATAAGGTTTAGGAGTTATGTAG
>JAQQZX010000033.1:27860234-27870430 GCA_030068355.1 Notoglanidium maculatum | reverse complement strand
GGGGGTCGGGGGTGGTCGTTAAAGATGGGTTTGTAGGGTGTAGGGGTTGGTCGTTAAAGATGGGTTTGTAGGGTGTAGGGGGTGGTCGTTAAAGATGGGTTTGTAGGGTGTAGGCGTGGTCAGTAAAGATGGGTTTGTAGGGTGTAGGGGTTTGTCTTTAAAGATGGGTTTGTAGGGTGTAGGGGGTGGTCGTTAAAGATGGGTTTGTAGGGTGTAGGGGTTTGATAGGAAGGATGGATTTGTTGATTATGGGTGCTGGTCATGAAGACGTGTTTGTAGGGTGTAGGGGTTGGTGGAGTATGTTTGGAGTCTATGAAGGGTCAAATGTGTCATTATAGATTGTATTTTCCTGAATGGCTATTTGTTGTTTGTTGTGAGTGGCTTCTGAAAAAATGTTTCTCTTGACTATTTTGGGTGTGTTTGTTTTGTTAATATAATTTGTCATTTGTACTTGCATTCACAATTTGGTTCTTCATCATAGTTTTCACTCTTTATTGAGAAAACTGCTTTCAGATATGGTTGAGATAATACTGGTTTGGGAAACATAGAGGTCTGTAGAGAAAATGTTCCAGTAATGAGTGCTCCACAGATCTACAATCGCTCGCGTAATTGTGCTTGGCTTTTAGCCTATAATGGGCAATATAATGTGCAAGGAATTAAATTTTCGTAACAGAATACACAAAAAAAGAATTTGTGGTGCTTGAGTATATGTTAGTACAAATTCTATGTAGTTATAATCTGTGTAATCCGAATTCAGTCTCATTCACCATCTAAAGGACTCTTGAGGAAAGAAGGTTGCGTGCATACAGCATGTTGGCATATCACAGTCACATTGTCATTGTTATTGTGTTAAAAATATGTTTTAAAGTCATAATAAGAATTGATTTCTGTTTAATTATTCATGTTTCATTTAATTAGTTCTGTTTTTTGTTTGTTTGTTTTGTGTCTCCGTAATGTGTGCAGTAGCTCCTCAGGTTGATTTGCCCACCGTGTCCTCCGTTCAGAGAGGTAGGAGTTCAAACAGATTCATACAGAGATTTACACCTCGAGGTCTACTGTATGAATCTGAAAATAACCCTGTATTTGCACAAAACGTACTCTGGTATCTTCCAGTCCTTGTTTTGTTACTTAAAAACACCTGAGTGAGCTCCTGAGGGGTGTGATGGTTGGTTAAATAACGTGTGCTGCTTAAAAGAAAACTATACTCATGACTAGTGCTTAAATCTCTGGCTTCAAAATCTTGTTTTTGTGAGTGATAGACATCCCTGAGTCAGCAACCACAGCGCTTAAGGTACATTTAATCAAATAATCTCATACATGAGCATATCACCACTAGCATTTGGTGAACCTGGGCATGTGTGAGCTCATGTATAGTGAACAGGGTATAGAAAGCATATCCTAAGATGTGATAATTATAAGAGCTGCAGGTGAGAAAAATGAAGCATGAGGTTTGCGTGCTTATCGTAAGAACAAAGTGGAAGTGGAGAGCTAGCGCAGACGTCATGTGGAGACTTCACTCAGTGTCTCACATGGCAGCTGGTCAGACACGCTAAGAGACAAAGGCTATACTGTAGCATTTAGATATAACGACCAATACCACCAAACCAACCCGCAGAGCGGCTGCAAGCTTGTACCTGAAAATGGTTTTTTTCCCACGATCCTCTCAAACTTTGTTTTGTTGAAAGAATACTGAGGCCTTTAGCTGGCAAGTCTGTAACAATGACTAAAATCTGCATAAAAATCAAATGAAAAATTAAAACATACACAAGAAGAAAAAGAAGACTAAAAAAATCAGTGAAAAGAAAAGGAAAGAAGCAGGTGAGAAATTGACAAAGAATGTGGTGGAAAAGGGAAAGAAAGAGCGTACTAGAAAGCAGTAAAAATACATAAATGAAAGGACCAGAGCGAAAAAGAAAAGGATGAAGAAAGGGGAAAAAGAGAAACAAAGGAAAAAGAAATGAAATAAAACAAGGCAAAAGTAAAGTGATTAATAATAATTAAGAATAATTTAAAAAGAGAGATAAAAACCAATATGTGTGTGTTGGGGAAAGGTGAAAAATCCTAAAGACAGAAGAGGGAAAGAAACGGAAAGAAAGAGAAGGAAGAGAGATGAAAAGAAAGAGAAGGATATAAATATGTAAAGTGGCGTGTTATTGTCTCCAAAGCGTTGAGTATGAGTCCGATATAACATCAGATAAATAATATAATATACATAACATGATATTAGTGTTTGTGATGAAATAAAAAGTTGTTGTTGGAGCACTCAGATATTTGGATCATTGTATATCCTCAGGCTATGCATGCGTGTGTGTGTGTGTGTGTGTGTGTGTGTGTGTGTGTGTGTGTGTGTGTGTGTGAGAGCGCGAGAGAGAGAGAGAGAGAGAGAGAGAGAGAGAGATAGGTTGAAAATGACTGACACATCCAGACAGCTTTGGACTTGCGCTTCGTACTGTGGACAGATGTGAGTGTGTGTGTGTGTGTGAGTGTGTGTATGCGTGTGTGTGTGTGCGTGTGGGACCTGACCTCAATCCGGATCCTGATAATGAAAGCCCTGCACACAAACACAGGCTGCAATGTATTGACTTCACCAACCACACTCAAATTGGTACACACACACACTCACACACACTCACACACACTCACACACACACAAGCTGACTGGGGTTTAGTGTTCTGATTGGTCAAAACTAAGCTGAGGGGTGGGGTTACTGCTCATAGGCTTTTAATTGAGTTTGTATTAAATACAACTGAATTCCATTCTTTGAACATTCAGAGAGAGAGAAACAGAGGGAGAAGGAGAGAGAGTGGGATAGAGAAAGAGAGAAAAGGGGAGACTGAAGAAAGTTCAAAAACAGAAAGAAAGAGCACAACAGAGAGAGAATAGCGAGAGAGAGAGAGCGAGAGAGAGAGACAGATAGATGGAGCTTGAAAATGGGAAAAGGGGACATTGAGATAAAAAAAAGGAGAAACAGAGACAAAAGAAAGTGGGAAAATGTTAGAGAGAAAGAGAGACAAGAGAAGAATGGAAAAAAGACTAGAGTGGGGCAGAGAGACAGGCAGAGAGACAGGCAGAGAGACAGTGGGAGACAGGAAGAGCATTACATGGGAAAAAGAGAGGTCAAGAGAGAGAGAGAGATGGGCACGGAGAAAGAAAGAAAGAAAATGAGAAATGGAGAGAAAGAAAGGTTGGAGGGAACGAGAGACAAGAAAAGAAGAGATAAGAGCCCTCTTCTCTCCTCCTCCTCTCGGTCCACTTGTCTTATCGCCTCACACTTTAATGTTTGCGTATTCTCCCGTTTCATTTTTCTGCTCTTTTCTTGATGAGCCTTTGTGCGTTATTCCAGTGTTTCCGTAAGAACCTGTGAGTCGAGTCGAGTCGAGTCAGGCCCCTCCCCCGCTCTCGAGCCATTCTGAGTGTGAAACTGGGACGAGCCAGGACTCTGTGCTGAGGGAAACTTTATAGAAGATGGATAGATGGGAAATATTTCCTTTACTTCAGATAAGGACGTGTAATTTCTCACGGTGCATCTGACAGAATCAATAGCGCAACAGCGAGTGGTCTCGTTTCGTTTGTCTGATGTAGGGATGCTAGGTAGGGCGCACTGCTTTTCTGTCTGTGACCTGGAAAGCTTTGTTATTTTGGGATGTATGTAGGGAATGTAGGTCTGTGGTTCTACAGCCAAAGTTCCAGCTCCTCTTTGCCGCCCGAGCATGTGCCGATACCACGGTGTATTACATCACCACCAGAACGGAAATTAACAACTGACCACGAGTACCTCAGATTGCACATCTCAGTTACGAGTCCTTAAAACTTTCACCCCGTGGACACAAGTCGAGTGACTCAAATAACTTGATCATGTGATTGTATTGTAAAGTTTAAATATTTGCGACTGACAATTCGAGCTGAAAACAATAGTGAGGTTTAGTGAATTCTGCTCTCTGTCAAACTGGCAGGTTAAAACACTCGGATTCTACAATCAGAGAATGTAAAATGGGTTTAGTGATAAAGCAGCCTCAATTATGGTCCAGAGTTTTCCCATTTTGGGAAACTGTGCTGTGAGCCTAATTTGCAACAAACACTCATTTAGCATTTGAAACAAAAAAGGAACGAGAGAATCGTGTGTGAGACGCCGTTCATATTCAGTGCATGGTACTGCACGTGCACTTATTTACCTACATACTACAATAAGTAGCTGCTTTCTGAACACGACTCGAGCTGAGACTTCTGCCTATCTGGAAGCTTCTTTCTGATTAGAACACAATAACCGATTATCGGCACAGGCCCGCTTCCATCTTTTATTTCCAGGAATCATAGTTTCATAGGTGTTAAAACAAACCCGTATTTGGTGTAATTTTCAATCCTACGTGGTTGAAGATTGCATCTGTTTGCGGTTTTGTGTAACACTTCCTGCATTCATAAACTCATTTTCCTCTTCATCCTCATCATCATCATGATCATATTGTGCTCAAACCTCAGCACCTCGCTCACACACACGCTTTCTCTTGATTCTTAAAGCACACCAACATCCTGCTTTCCTAACCGAGCATGCACACACACACACACACACACACACACACACACACACACAGTCACGATCCAAAGCACCTTGCTGACACACAAACACACAAGCTTCATCATGACTCCTAAAGCAACCCAACAATTGTCTTCCTAAACTTAGCAACCATCTACCAACACCCCCGCACCACACACACACACACACACACACACACCCACACACACACACACACACACACACACACACACAGAGCTTAAACTAACACCATTGCTTTCTCACAAGTCATAAAGCGAGCCGTCATCCTGCTTTTTGTGAGCCAAGCATGAGCTGTTGCAACGTACACACACACACACATGTATACACACACATGGCTTACAGACCCGGTCCCGTTTCTCTCCCTGTGTGCAAGACTGCGAGTGTTTCGGCCACTCGAACCGCTGCAGCTACATCGAGCTGTTAAACACGGTGATTTGCGTGAGCTGTAAGCACAACACTAGGGGGCAGCACTGTCAGCTCTGCAAGCTGGGCTTCTACCGCAATGCTTCGGCCGAGCTCGACGATGAGAATGTGTGTATAGGTCAGTGGGCCTTTCGCTCCACACACAAACACGCACACACACACAGAGCTTAGCAACATGCTTAGCGTCACTACTTCACCCCTTCACCATGTCACTCATCACCTGGCTGTATACCCTGCCTCCTCATACACATCCTATCCTCACCGTTACTCTCATACACTCTCACACACACTTTCACACGTCCACGTCTCTGTAGTTGTGTGAGTGAGGACATTTCTGCAGTAAAATGTACAAATTAAAATGGCTGCCCTGAAAAAATATGCAAATCTTAATAGCGTGTGTGTGCACTCTTTGGCGTAACTGGACAGATTAGTTATTAAAAAAAATAGTAACAGTAGTAGAATATCATATTAACAATATCCATAGTTTAGTAATAGTACTGCTAGTAACAGAAATGAGTAAAAGCAATTGTAAAAGCAATAGTGAAACAATGGAATAGTAATAATAACAGTAATAACAGTAATAGTAATGATAAGATACTAATACTAACAGTAATATCAGTACTGATTTAGTACTATTACTAATAATGTAATAGCAATATCACTGTATAAATTAGTTAATGTGTAAGAATATAATATAGTTAACATAAACAACACTATTAATAATGACAGTAACAAATACTCGGGGGTTTTTTTTGTAATAAGAACACAATAATAATAGTAACAGTATTAATTGTAAACATGACAGTGATGATAATCATGACTGAATAATAGTATGAGTAAAATATCCAGCAATGTTTTCATACAATTCCGATTCCTTGTATGTGTACATGTACCTGGCCAATAAAGATTCTGATTCTGATGATGAATAATAGTACCAGCAGTAGCATAAATAGTGACAGTAATGACAGTAATCATAAAAGTAATAGTAACATTCATGGTAGTAATAGTGATAGTAACAGTAATATTAGTAAAATAGTAAAGGTAGTAATAGAAAAAAGTAATAACAGTCATTGTAGTGAATGTAACAGTAATAACAGTTAATAGTACAATATACTAATAACTACTATATACTATTATATGATTACTACGATGATAGAAGAAATAATAATTATTATGTTATATCATAACAGGAACAGGAATCAGAGTAACATTAAAAGTACCTTGTTTGAAAAAACTGACATTTATGTGTTGGTCAACCGCCTCAGTAAACTCCTGAAATCTCCTGTAAAATACAGACTGACATCTTTTCTTTCTTTATTATCATTAAACAAATTCTTAAGAATAGTTTCCTGTAAGAGAATAAACATACACACATACTTAAGGTTTCTATAATAGGAACTAGTAAGATAAATTCACTTCTCATAAAAAAAAGTTACTTTATCCACTTGTGTTAAACCGATTAAATGAAACCTTCTCTTTGCTCTTTCAGAAAATTAAACATTTTTATTCCATCAGTTAAAACAAAGACACATATGTACATCAGCCATAACATTAAAACCACTGGCAGGTGCCGTGAATAACACGGATTACGTCGTTACAGTGGCACCTGTCACAGTGTGATGTATCAGGCAGCAGGTGAACAGTCAGTTCTCGAGGTTGATGTGTTGGAAGCAGGAAAAATGGGCGAGCGTACGGATCTGAGCGACTTTGACAAGGGCCAAATAGTGATGTTTAGATGACTGGGTCAGAGCCTCTCCAGAACAACAAGTCTTGTGGGGTGTTCCCGGTGTCAGTGGTTAGAACCTACCCAACGTGGTCCAAGGAAGGAGAACTGATGAACCAGCAAAAAGGTCATGGCCTCCAAGCCTCCTTAATGCTCATGTGGAATGAAGGCTAACGCATCAGGTCCGATCCCACAGGAGAGCTTCTGTAGCACAAACTGCTGGAAAAGTGAACGCTGGCTCTGATAGAAGGGTGTCCGAACACAGTGTACCTCAGCGGTGTTTGGGGTTGCGTAGCTGCAGAACGCTCAGAGTGCCCATGCATGTCCACCACTGTAAGCTCCTACAACAGCTTCAGAACTGGACCATGGAGCAGTGGAAGAAGATGGTCTGGTCTGATGAATCATGTTTTCTTTTACATCATGTGGATGTTACTTTGACCCGTACCACCTACCTGAACATTGTGCAAACCGAGTACACCCCTTCATGGAAACGGTATTCCCTAACGTCAGTGGTCACTTTCAGCAGGATGATGCGCCCTGCCACACGCAAACATTGCTCAGGAATGGTTTGAGGAGCATGCTAAAGAGTTCAAGGTGTTGGCCTCCAAATTCCCCGGATTTCAATTTATGGGATGTGCTGAACAAACAAGTGTGATCCATGGAGGCTCCACCTCACAGTTTACAGGACTTAAAGGATCTGCTGCTTATAGCTTGGTGCCAGATACTACAGCACACCTTCAGAGGTCTTGTGGAGTCCATGCCCTGACACCTCAGAGATGTTTTGGCGGCACAGAGGGGATCTACACAGTATTAGACAGGTGGTTTTAATGTTATGGCAACACATTTTTCTTTTCTTTTCTTATTACTGATGAAATAACAGCAGTCTTTTTTAATCGCACACAAACTGTTGGACTGAAATGTTTATATAGTATGTAGGGTGTGTGTGTGTGTGTGTGTGTGTGTGTGTGTGTGTGTGTGTGTGTGTGTGTGTGTGTGTGTGTGTGTGTGTGTGGATTTCTTCTTCCTCCATCCATCTCCCAGCTCCTCTCAGTCACACAATAGCAATGCAGCAGAGCTTGGCTGTAATAATAACGGATCAGAGTGAGACTTTGGCCTGAAGGTCATGAGTTCATGAGCCAAGGTGCCGTGATGATGCGATGCAGAGCGTCTCTGTGCCATGTGTGTGTGCGTGTGTGTGCGTGTGTGTGTGTGTGTGTGTGTGTGCGTGTGCGTGTGCGTGTGTCTCTGCAGACTGCAATTGTAATCCGTTGGGCTCAGAGAGTGACCGGTGTAATGGCACTGGGTTCTGTAAGTGTAAGAGCGGAGCGACAGGCAGTAAGTGTCACCAGTGTCTGCCTGGATACTTATGGGACAATGGCTGCAAATGTAAGTACCACACTCTCTGTCTCGCGCTCTCTCTCGCTGTCTCACTCTCTCTGGCTCTCTCTCTCAGTCTCACTCTCTCTATCTCACTCTCTCAGTCTTACTCTCTCTGTCTCACACTCTCTCTCTGGCTCACTCTCTCTGTCTTACTCTCTCTGACTTACTCTCTCTGTCTCTCTCTCTCAGTCTCACTCTCTCAGTCTTACTCTCTCTGTCTCACGCTCTCTCTCTGTCTCACTCTCTCAGTCTCACTCTCTCAGTCTTACTCTCTCTGTCTCACACTCTCTCTCTGGCTCACTCTCTCTGTCTTACTCTCTGTCTTACTCTCTCTGTCTCTCTCTCTCAGTCTTACTCTCTCCGTCTCACGCTCTCTCTCTGTCTCACTCTCTCAGTCTCACTCTCTCAGTCTTACTCTCTCTGTCTTACGCTCTCTCTCTGGCTCACTCTCTCAGTCTTACTCTCTCTGTCTCACACTCTCTCTCTGGCTCACTCTCGCTGTCTTACTCCCTCTATCTCACTCTCTATCTCACTCTCTTTGTCTCACTCACTCTCTCTATCTCACTCTCTGTGTCTCACTCTCTCTGGCTCTCTCTCTCTGGCTCTCTCTCTCTCTCTGTGTGTGTCTCTCTCTCTCTGTCTCTCTCTCTGTGTCTGACTCTCTCTGGCTCACTCTCTCAGTCTTACTCCCTCTATCTCACTCTCTATCTCACTCTCTTTGTCTCACTCACTCTCTCTATCTCACTCTCTGTGTCTCACTCTCTCTGGCTCTCTCTCTCTGGCTCTCTCTCTCTCTCTGTGTGTGTCTCTCTCTCTCTGTCTCTCTCTCTGTGTCTGACTCTCTCTGGCTCACTCTCTCAGTCTTACTCCCTCTATCTCACTCTCTGTCTCTCTCTCTCTCTCTGAGTCTCACTCTCTTTGTCTCACTCTCTCTCTGGCTCACATGCTCTATCTCACTCTCTCTCTCTCTTTCTCTCCCTCTGTATCCTTTCCATTTCCTTTTTTCTCATTTCTTCCATTCCTTCCATTCCTTTCTTTTTTGACATTCTTTCTTTGTAATTTTTAATTTCTTTATTTTTTCTTTTCCCTTTTTGATCCATTCTTTCTTTTTTCTTTCTCCATGCCCTCCTGTCCCTTTTCTTTCTTTCTTTCTTTCTTTCTTTCTTTCTTTCTTTCTTTCTCCTTCTTGTCCTATTCTTTATCCTTCCTTTGTCAACATTCTCTGTTTCTACCTTCCTTCTCCTCTTTTTCATTTGTTCCACTGTGTCCTTCTTGTTTTTTAATGTCCTGCTTTATTTGCTTCTTTTCCTTTCTTTCTTTACCAATTTCTCTCATTTCTTTTGGTCTCCATCCTTTTTTCTTCCTCCATTTTTTCCAACACTTTTTTTTCTTCTTATCCCATTTCCTTATCTCGTTCCATAGCCTGATCTCTGATCTGTAGCACAAAGCTTTAAGCCCTGAGCTTTCTATTCCTTCATTAGTTTCTTTCCTTCCTTACTGTTTTCTGTTCTTACTTCATTTTTTTCCTTCCTTCTTTCTTTTGTTCTCTTACTCCTTTTCTTCCACCTTTGTTTTTTCCCTTTTGTCCTTTTTTTCTATCCTCTTTTCTCTGATCATTTCTTTCTTTGTTTCCCCTCTCAGTGGCCAGATTTCTCTCTCTCTCTCTCTCGCTCTCTCTCTCTCTCTCTCTCTCTCTCTCTCTCTCTCTCTCTCTCTCTTGTCCGTGCATGTTTTTTGGCCCGGTGATTGTGCGAGAGTCTCTTCACCGCCAGCTCCAGATGGAGTGATGATCTGCTGTGACCTTTCATTCGAGCACAAACTCCCAATCCAGAGCAAATTAAACCTCACACTCATGTTCCAACACAGCCACACACACACACACACACACACACACACACACACACACACCTGAGCCAGCTAATCATTCTCCTACAGGCGCTGATTACACGTCTCTGTGTTTGGAGCGCAGTATGAGAACCTCCTGGTGGTCCTGCTTCTTTAATGAGGTGCACACTTTTTTTTTGTTTTCATCAGTGAGGAATACAGCAGTGTGTGTGTGTGTGTGTGTGTGTGTGTGTGTGTGTGTGTGTGTGTGTGTGTGTGTGTGTGTGTGTGTG
>JAQQZX010000033.1:27818124-27837331 GCA_030068355.1 Notoglanidium maculatum | reverse complement strand
TCGACTAGCGTCCTTGGCGGAGCTCTGCGCTCTCCCAGTGTCCTGCTAGTGATGTTTGTTTTAATGGTTAAAGAAATAAGAGTTAGCAGAAAGACTCCACTTAGTACTGTACCTAAACCAAGACTAGTTAACGTCTCACACTTTCTCAATTTTTTCACATATGTATGTAAGAATATAAGTATTTAAAACTTAATCTGATCTTGCCAAGCTTCAGCACCTTAAACGGTTAATAATGGTGAATAATCTGCTGTGCAGCAGTGGGCAGTAAATGAGACGACAGTAAAATTGACTTGAAATAAAGAACAAAAAAACAGCAAAATGTGAAGTGTTTGCAAAATTTATGTACCTAGAAATAGCTTTACTAGCACTAGCATTTCAGCAGCTGTTGTCAGGGGAATTCTGTGATCTGACAAGTCCAAAGAGCAAATCTGAGTTTTTGAGCTTGTAGTTAGAATGAAATTGCAGTTAGAGATTTAGAATATCTCTCGCATCTGTCATTGCAAATCGCGTACGCAATAAACGGGTCTTTGGGATCGGAAAGATTTTTAACATTTGAAACCATGTTTTTCAGGGCCTTTAAAGCATCCTTGTGTGTGAGGAAGGTGACATAACAGCTATTATTATATGATTACCACATTGTGGAGGTTCACTAATCCGCCGTCTGTTCTTTCACCTCTTCACCTCTCTGCTTTGAACGTCCAATCATGTAATGAAAGGTGTTTCCCCCCTCTTTTCCAGCTTCATCCTGTCTCCTTTAATCCCTCTTTTCTTTCCCTCCTCCTCTCCTCTCATCTCTTTGATAATTCCACCAAAGTCGGACCTCTCCAAAGTGAAAAATGACATTTCAGGTCGGGGACTTCAAGGATGGTGAAGGTAATGAATGGGCACCAGATGTCCCATATTAGGCTAATGCTCTCCTTGCTGTTAGCTCGCATGCTCTCTGGGGGCGGCTGGACAGAGCCGCAAAAACCTTCGGCCCAAATTTAATTAGGCTAACGAAGCAGAACCGATCTCTTCCCGGTCCAGAGGCTCAGATGAGCAGGAGGAAGACGAGGACCTGAAATGAGACAGACCTGAAAGTCGGGGATGGATTTTACAACCAAGTCTGATTGTCATGTGAAACTTCTGTTCTCCGGCAGACTGTAATGTTTGCTACATTTATTTGCAGCCGAATAATCCATTGAAAATCTGACTTTGAGTTTAATCAGAATAAAACATGTTAATGTGAATTAATATCATTTTAATAATCCATTAATGAGAAGGATATTCGCCGTGTAAAGCGTAGTGCATGATCTGCTGTGCGTGTTTTCTGCACGTGTGTGTTTGAGTAACAGCCCACAGAGCTTAAATTACACATTTTAATCTGTTTAATCGAGTTTAATCTGATTGTAATTGTCAAATTAACATTCGGCGGCAGAGACAGGATGGGAATTCATCTCAGTAAAGTTGGTTTAAAATTTCTCCGACATTCAGCGAGGATCCAGAACACACACTTGGTTTCATAATATTGTAACAGCCTTTTCTCTTGTGCACTTATTCCCAGACGGTGTGAGTGACATTAGAAGATGAGTGAAGGATTTGTACTGAGGGATAATGTGTGTTTTATATGTTATTTTTCATCACCCAGAGTGTTTCTGACTGTCGGGCCAAAAGCTCGTCTCTTCTGCTCTCTGTCTGTTTATTAATGCCATGTGGATGATGGTTTTCTGAGACAGAAATCATTTAAAATTTGTTCAAACTCAAGCAATGAGCTTAAAAAGCTGCCACCTTCATGAGATGAGCTTAGGAGGCGTCTTCTCCATACTATTTTACTCTCTGTGCTTAGTCATTTAAAATGTTGAAAATGTATAAAATCTGCTTTATTCAGATTTTAATTTTTTTTTAAAATGTGATACCAGTTTAAATATCATGGAAGTCCTAAAAAGCCACAAATGTTTTTTCCATGATAACGAGTTATTCTTTGTCATGACAACAAAACGTTGTATTCCCATGGTAACGACGTAGTTTTCTCAAGATCTCAAGATAACGAAACTCGACCTAATTCAGCGGTAATGCTGACGAGCTGCATCTCTCTGTCATCATCTGGTCTCCATGGAGACGCTCTGGGCCTCGTCGTGGTCAGCGATGTAGTTCACCACGGAACCAGGCTCACTTTGATTGCTCCTGTGATGAAGTGTGTGTAGTGCTGCTTACTGCCTTTTAAAATCACGCACACTAACGTGAACACTGTCTGTAATGGCGAGACACAAAGCTATTTCATCCTGTGTCAGGTGAACAAAGGTGTAAGGTGCTGATCAGCGTATTCCTGCTCTTCTGACACTGATGCACAGAATGACAGACTCTGTAACAAAACTTCATTTTGAGAAACTTATGTCATTATCACGGGAAAACGATGCTTCGTTACGTCGTGATAATGACATCATTATCCCGAGATCACGAGAAAACGGGCGGAACAGAATATGGAAATCCGTGGCCTTTTAGGGCTTCCGTAGTATTAGTAATATTATTAAAATGCTACCTGTGCTGATGTAACGTCGCAGGAGTCCGATTACAAACTGAACCGAGCTCATCAGACTGATCTGTCCATGTCGCTGTGCCGCGTGAGAACATCACACTTAGCTAGCGAGGATTGATCCATCTCCTATCTTCATCTCTTATCTCTCAGCCGGTTATCTTTCCTGATGCGTCACTGTTGACGAGGTGATTAAATTCAGCTCGGGTGCGTCTCAGGCATCAGTATGGACAGCTGTGATATTAGATTAACCCCGCTCATCAGGAGAACCGGCTCAGGAAGGCTCTTCTACAGGAAATCAGACACTGTTTTAATGGCCTCATTAATAATCAGCCCTCATCTGAATGAGTAATTACGGAGGATACGCACCGCTCGCACAAAGACCCTGTTAAACGCCGGAATTATGCTAAACGCGCTAATTAATTGCGCTTAATTTATTGGATCGTCATTTATTGCAGGACCGCCGTGGCAGAGCGAGAGTTTCTTAAACACAACACAATGACTTCATCACTCTGACAGGTCGAGTGGCAGCTTCTTTCTCCTCACTGACCTCAACGCAAGAGAACAGACCCTGCGGCATTCTCAAGGCTGACTGGTCGGAAGGCAGGATGAGAGCATTATAGAGGGTAGATATTAATGCGCTCCTTTAAATACGTCATCGTCTCTATAGCGACGGCTCATTCACAGGGTAAGATTGCGCCACGTAAACGGGGAGGTTTTCTGTAAGGAGATGTTTATTTGTGTACCGTTGATGGAAGGAGACGCCAGTGTCAGAGGTAAAGATTTTTCCCATTCATAAATCATGAGGGGTGAAAACTTTCGCACTCAGCTGTATACAGGGTGATCCAAAGGTCTGGATCCGCAGCCATGTTTCCTTACATGAGATTAGTTTTCTTTTTATTTCAAAGCCAAGATGGAATTCAGTGTCAGGACGTCCGAGGCCGTCGCATTCGGTGTAATACCTGTATTCACATAAACAATTTTCCGTAGATTCAGACTTCCGGGACACACTGTACACCGAAACGCCGAGCAGAAATGTTGAGCTGGAGGACGATTAACACACTGTGTGTGAAAAAGATCAGCTTTACACTTTAACACCTACAAGGTGACCAAGAGTGTGTAAGTGTATATAGTGGCATTATAATTTGAGCCATTTGGATGGAGGTGAAACATGCCTGCTGGCAGTGTGTGTGTGTGTGTGTGTGTGTGTGTGTGTGTGTGTGTGTGTGTGTGTGTGTGTGTGTGTGTGTGTGTGTGTGGTCACAGGAGGATTTTGCCACACCGGTGTGTTTTGAGGAGTGCTCATTCATGCAGAGCCTAAATAGGAACATGCAACGTGCAGCTCCCTGATCTCCATCTTGATTTATATCTAGCCACACACACACACACACACACACAAGTTACGTGTGTGAACTTATGACCATGTCCTCTGGGGCATCTAAAATTCACCAGCCCTTTTTGGTATGCCTGGACATAGCTTTTCCTTCTCCTCCCTCTCTTCTCTTTCTCTCTCTCTCTCACACACCCATACACGCACACACACCCACACACACCCATACACGCACACACACCCACACACACACACACTCACGCACGCACACGCAAACGCACACACACGCACACCAGACGTGACTTGCCGCCAGTTTTTCTTTGCATCACATGAATAAAAGATCCCGTACTCACAGCCAGCTCCTGGAATAATAAAACTGTTATCTAGAGTTTGAGCATGTTTGAGGCCGACTCTAAAACACAGCACACACTCACTCACACACACACACACACACACACACACACACACACACACAGTTGTAATTGTCTCCACTGGATAAATATATGGGTTGTCACTGACACACACACACATACACACACACGCACTCACACGCACACACACCCACACTCACACACACACACACACACACACACACACACAGATCCACAGATCTGAAACAGAGTCAATACTCGATCAGCGTTTCTCACCCAGCAGCCTAGTTTACACCCTAAATGGAAACCGGCTGCGAGAGTGAGACACTGAGTCTTAAGCCGATGTACGGAGTGTGTGAAATGGAATAATACACTCTCTCTCTGAGTGATAGCGCGCACTCCTGATTGAAGTTCCTGTAAAACCCACAGCTGCTCTTATCTTATCAGGCTGGAGAGAGTGGATGGATGAGAGATTACGTCGGGCCACGCTGCGTTCCTCGCCTCGGCGGGCTGGTGATCGGATCTGCTGCTGATAGTGAGTCGCTTCCCGGCGACGCAGAGACTCAGAACTTCCCTCTGATACACTCTCAGCTCTAACCTAACAGCCAGAAACAGTTAGTAGCGGTTTACATTAGCCAAGTGACCCGCAGCATTAATACGCCATCGCTGCTAATAACCAGTAACATTACACACATGCATTAATTACATCATGTGACATATCACAGAGCTGCTGAATTCTGGATTCTGATTGGGCAGAAGATTTTGATTGATTTTCTAACAGCATGAGCTCGTTTTAGTAAGCCATCGTTCCTATAGTAACGGCCGGTTCTCGTGGACGTGCACGGTGGACGCTCCACGTCCTGTGAATAAAAATCACGTGTTACTGATTGTTATTTATAATCATTGTTGGTTATTTTCCCATAAGAGCACGACATGGAGCGTGTTATTCCTTACAGCCGAGCCAAGGCTGATGATGTCAGCGCTACTGATGAACAGCTAAGGTACAATTCTCGGTACCTTAAAGCAAGGACCCTTTCCAAACCTCCTTAGTTGCACCAGTGTGGAGAAAAGCATGTAGCATGATGTATACTACATCAGAAGTGCATCGTAATCCACGTAAGAAAGTGTTTAAAATGCTAGAAAGGCAGTGCAGGGGTGTGAGCTGGGCTTGAGCAGCCATGAATCAGCGCCCTGTGTGTAATTCACAAAGACATCTGCAGGAACCATCAGCTCCTGTGCTTATGCAGCGCTGAGTAGAGTGTGAAAACAAGGTGTGTGGCTTGATATTTACACTCCCGTCTAGTGCCTCTCGAATGATGGCTCCCTGCTGGCCGCGGGAAAAAGCAATAAACAGCGCCAGGCCTTAAAGACACGCCTACGAGACAGCGGTGGGCAAATAACGAAAACATTTTCACCTTTCCGCAATGGGTTTACCGTGCTGCTGTGGTATTAAAAAAGCGCCGAGTGAAGGGCCTGTAATGAAAATGCCACGGAGGACCGGCGAGAGGCGTGCAGGCGTGAGCCGAATGCACCCCTCGCGTCGTCTGCACGACGGTTCAATCTGCTGAAGTGCTCTGATGAGGTCTGCAGGGGCGAGTTATTACTTATCACTTATTATTTATCACGCATCAGCTCCGATTCGGATTCCCCCGAGTCTCATTTTTCAGTCCCTGCATGACTGAAATGGAAATGTCAAACAAAAAATGCTAACATTGCTAACAATGAAGGGGAAAAAATCAGCCTCCATCAGCACTGTTAATACAGATAATTATAGTCCACGTTGGGTTACGCAAGTATCACTATAATCCTGCTGTATAAGCTGTGATGATGTGTTTCGCCTTGTTAAGTGGTTAAGTGGTTGTAAGTTCGCCTGGTGAAGTGGATCAGGTCTGCGCTGGTTTCCAGCCCAACTTCCTAACACGCTGGGGCAGGAGGAAAAGCGCGTCACTGTGCTGTAATGTCTGTGTGAGTAATAACGGCTGGGAGGAATGAACCTGATGACTGAAGAGTAACAGCTCATTCACAGGGACATGAACGACAGACGCTAGACATCAGTGATATCTGTAAGAAGACATTTATTTAAAGGAGTCTCCAGCGTCAGGGACATGAGTGTACGCTTTACGCTTTCATGACAAGCTGTATGGCTGTTGTTGTTGCTTTTGTGCCTTATTAGCTTCAAGAGAAAAGAAAGTGAGAGAACGACTGTTTACAGCTGCTGCAGCGTGAGACGAGATCATTCCACCAGATGAAATGTGAACCATATGAATAATGAATAACTGTACTCACAGTAACTGTGCTTCATCACACCATCCTGGATTATTTTCCTATAACAGAATGAAATTTTGTTCCTTATTTAACACAGTATTTAATGTACAGATACAGATGATAGGGATACAGCTTGTACAGTCAGTAACAACGCTGAGCTGCCTGCATGACTCAAACTCTATAGCCGCTGAATAAATATATAGTACATGTAGCTCATGTGTAGCTTATTTGATTTGTACGAAATCTCCCAGTAAGACGTCCTCTATACTAAGCTTTCCCACCTTCACTCCTGGAGTTCCACTCCGCTGCACTCTTCTCCCAACACACCTGATTTGGAGACATATGGAGGAGAGCGTTATATTTCGCTCACGAGCTGGTTCAGGTGTTTGGGAAGCTACAGAGAGGCAGTGCAGTGAGGTGAAGAGTGGGATAAAATGCACATTTCAGTTGAGTGGTGTAGGAATCATTTCTATTCTTTATAACGAGACTACGCTCATTCAGCGAAGACTTTCATTAGTGCTTATTCCTAATGCGGCTTCATCTCTCTGTAAATCTTCTACATCTATCCATTCTCTGTTAAACCGGAACGTCAATAACGGCGATAAAACCCAATCATGTGGTCACTTCTGCTGATTGTGGCTCGATACACCTGGAACAAACTCCCGAGCGCGCTCCAATCACACGGGACCGATTTACGCATTTAATCATGGGCCTAGCTGTGCGGGACTCTAAATGTTTATCTGCGGTTTCTCTGCTGTTTTGCTAAATCTATGACTTTTGTAACTCAGCTCTGCCCTCACACCTCACACAGAGGTAATAAATACAATGAGAATAACAGTTTACTGACAAGATTAGGTGTATATTTTAGAGAATGTCTGCACTAAAGCAGAAATGTTACTGTATCACCTCAGAATTTACTCTGTACTCTGGTGTTATTGATCTGCTGCAGCAACTCCAGAGCACGTGCTGTCTTAGCTTCTCATGCAAAACTCAACCATTTACACACACATGGTGCTCATATCCACTAATTCTGTGTGACAGTACAGTGAAAGTACACTATGTGGCCAAAAGTATGTGCACCCCCTGACCATCACACCCATCTTTTCTTGTTGAAAATTCCATTCCAGATTTATCACTTTTTTTGTGAGGAGGCTTTCTGATGTTGGGATGTCGAGGAGGCTCCAGTTCCAGTTCATCCCAAAGGTGTTCAGTGGGGTTGAGGTCAGGGCTCTGTGCAGGACACTCCAGTTCTTCCACTGCAACCTTAACCTGAACACCATGTCTTCATGGAGCTGCTCTGTGCACAGGCGCATCGTCATGCTGGAACAGGTTCGGACCTCTTAGCTCCAGTGAAGGGAAACTGTAACGCTGCAGCACACAGAGACGCTCTGTACAACTGCATGCTTTAAACATGGTGTCAACCATTTGGAGAAGTAACGCGTGTGGGTGTGATGGTTGGGGTGCAGATACTTTTGGCTATATAGTATATATGTAGTTAAAGGTGACTATACACATTATATAGAATAGTTAAAGGTAAACAAATCAAATGATGTAGCAGCTGCTGAAACAATGTGTTCATAAGCCTGAGTTTAAAAAAAAGCAAGCATGTGCTGGACTACTTAGTCCAGTCAGTCGTAGGTGTAGACACGCCTCTCTGTATGTACAGCTCAGAAATGCAAGTTTGGCAGAAATATAGTGAAAAAACACAATCTGCTGCACGTAGAGTAAATCTGGGAGCTGCTTTTTGCCAAATAAAGGAACCTACTGACTGTGAAGGAGATCAAATTGTGTCTGAATTTCACAAGGTTAAATCTAATACAGTCCTAAACAATCAAGTAGAATAAGATGATGGTGTGTTAAGCTGCTAGCTATGACATTAACATGGATGAACACTGCTAGCTTCTGTAGCTTCTGGGTGGCGTGGTTTTGTGCACACAGGTATGAATTTGGAGGACTGGTTGAGGAGAAAACCAATCATCTTAAGGATGTGTTTCACTTGTAAACATTAGAGCATAAATTTCTCCCAATCCAACAATTATCATCGTGTCTTTGTTTCCATGGTGTCCACGCAAAATAATAATAATAATAATAATAATAATAATAATAATCCACTGGTTATACATGTCTCAGCTTCACCACTGATGCCACTGTTCCCATGCTTGTTTTGGTTTTCTGTCCTACTCCTGTCTCAGCCGCTGTCTTATGATTGATTTGTTATCCAAGTGTGTTCACCTGTTCAGTGTTACTTGTTGAGTAATTTGTCTAATTGCTACCTTCAATAGCAGAAACTCATGGCAGCCCCCTGTATGATTGTGACACCTTCAGCACATAGTAAGATTTAAATGGAAATTTTGCATGTTAACAGGTCAGTTCTTTATTTCCTTTTAAAAACTTCCTTTCATTGATGGTATTAAAAGCTCTTGCTGTCCATTTTTTTCTGACCAAAACCACTTGAACACTCACCATGACGTGATTATCACCCTGAATTCGTACACACAAACTTCCACAGAGGACTCGAACACCCTGATATTAAATCAGCGTTAAATCCGAGTCTTGTTTTCCAAGTCCTGTTTCAGAGTACTTCCTGGTTTTGACCTTTGCCTGTTTCTGATATTCTGATATTGTGGATTATTCCCATTTAACTCTGCATGTCTGTAGTTTGACCCCTGTTATAGACTCTAATCATGATTCATGAATTTGTCCATATAAAACAGAATGCACACTAAACACCAGATCCAGTTTACTCTTTCAACGCCATCCAACCACACTGCTTCACTTACCTACATCTTTATGCATTTTCCACCCCAGGACTACATTTGCAGTTATATTTTTATGACAAATATCTATAGTGATTTCTTTTTAAGATAAAGCACACCATAAACGGAGTCTCATGTCTGAAAGCTGCAGCAGTGTGTACACAGACACCCTGAGGAGACAGTCAGAGATTAGATACTGCTGTAAGACTGAAGAGTCGCTCACTGGGATGAGGAAAGCACTCAGCAGATGGAGACTCAACCACACACACACAAACACACACACACACACACACACGCACAAACTGCTGCCAGATCTCTCTTTGACACTCATATCCTGCAGCTCGCTGTCTGAGATGTGCCTGCTGTCTTCAAGTGCCAACTCAGGACCTGCCACGAGACTGCATCAGTCTTCACTAACACGAGTCCAGTACTGCATGTGTGCGTGTGGGGGGGGTGCATGCCTGCCTGAAAGTGTAAAGAAGTGTACTGCATCCATCCATCCATTATCTATATCCGTCAGGGTCGTGGGGAAGCTGGAGCCAATCCCAGATGACTTCAGGTGAGAGGCGGGGTACACCCTGGGCAGGTCGCCAATCTGTTTTATGGAACACCCGTTCACACTCACATTCACACCTAGGGGCAGTTTAGAGTAGCCCTTTGACCTAATCTGCATGTCTTTGGATTGTGGGAGGAAATTGGAGTGCCCAGAGGAACCCAATGCAAGCACAAGGAGAACACACAAACCACGCAGAGGAAGACCCCACACGGCTGCCAGGTTCGAACCCAGAACGCTCTTGCTGTGAGGCGACAGTGCTAACCGCTGTACTGTGACTTATCAGCTTATTTATATTAAAGCATGTTATTCAATGGCTTCTATGACTTCTATTAGGAAAGCTGGGACCTACCAGACAGGGTTCTTATTGCTAGCCTGTTAGCCTGCTAACCTGATTAAACACAGCCTCATTTGGACCAAAGACAAAACAGTCTTCCTTAAAAGATGGTGGCTTTGCCAAATGAGCAAATATAGATGAGCAAATTATATTCAGCTATGTATGAAATAAAACACTTGCTGTTGTGCTGTTTTAGTTAAAGAATCAACGAGAAGGTGGTGTAATAAAGCATGATGTTGATTATATTCCTATAACAGCACGTCCTGAAGCGTTTTGTTCCTCTAATACCAACAATTACATTTTCTATCTTTTTATAGTTACATTTAATGTGCTAATTGCAAACATTATAGCAGCTATAAACAGTCTTTTCCTTATCAGCAGTGATTCGTGAAGTTAATAAAACTAACAAACAAACAAACAAGCTAACAAAACCACCTTGTCATATTACAGAGAAACCTCAAAGCGTGAACTCTTCTGTCCTAAAGTTCCAGCTTTACCTCTGACACTGGAGACTCCTTCCATAAATGCTAAATAAACATCTCCCTTACAGAAAACCTAAACTCCTTAAACTTAGTTGGAGCACCTGCTGAACTCATCCATGTGAATGAGCTGTTGCTATAGAAACAACGCTTTGTTATAGAAACTTAATCAACACCTTCTGACCAATTAGAATCCAGAATTCAACCGTAAACTGAAACTGATGACTTGTAGTTACACATCACCTCATCCACCATTTCTTTGCTGTTGCAGAGCATTATGGGTAATTCAATTCCGTACGTTTTGCATTAGTTTTAGAGAACTGATTGAAAACAGCTCTCGGTATTGCCCTTAGACGTTGTATATGTGTGGAGTGTATTAACCTGAAGAACAGTTCTGCTTTTGCCATTACCATGGAGCTGTATTGTTTTTCACACCTCATCCATTACAGTTAGAGAGGACTACAGGGACATTTGTCAGGGATCAGCATGAGGTTAAGTGGTTTGTTTAAGCCCAAAGTGGCTGCAGCTATCACATGGGATCAAACCCATGACCCTGTCTGAGTGATAGCCAAGTGCACAGATCACTGAGCTCCCATTCGGGCCAGTGCAGGATGAGATGCTCCGCACGCTAGCCAATTTGGTGCAACCTATACAATTGGAAGTAATGTAAAAATATTCACAGAAGGATAAATCTAAAACAGAAATGCTGACATCACCCAGTTTAAGTGCTGTGGAGAACCATTTCATCTGCAAGTATTCATTTCACCAAAATGACTGATATCAGCTCGTGCATGTATCGATTTGCGTGTTGATATTGTTACTATAATGGAGGCGCAAAAGTTAAAGGGAAAAACAAAGAGTACCACTGCACTGTAAATTACTGGAGAAGGTGTAATTCTCACTTCATCCAGACTAAGAATACATCTGCGGTCAAACTACTAGCTCTTTAAATCTTTATCAGCATCCATTTAAAACAATATGCTCATTCAGTGTCTTTATCCAGTCCACAGTGATCCAACAAGACATTAAGACAGAAGTTCATCTAAAGTCTTAAATACCAGACATTAGGACAGGGGTATTCAGTTCAAAGTTGTGAAAGTGCAGCTACAACTTTCTTCCTGAAAAAGGTCTGGAGACGTGACTAGCGCAGCTGACTGCAAAAATAACATCTTTGCAAGTTTTCAGTGTGCGAATTGTTTGTCTGTTGATTTGTTTGTTTGCTTTAAGTAGGATTGTGCAAAAATCTACTAATCTGATTTCTATGAAAATTGGTGGAAGGGTGTAGCATTGGCCAAGGAAGAACCCATTACATTTTGTTGTGGATCTGAGTCACAAAATTAGTATCTCTTTTGATAACATTATGAAATACAGCATTAGGGCTTGGTGGAAGTCTACGCTCAACACCGCCATACTTGTTATACTCCAGTAGATGGCACTAGTCCAGTAGTGACAAACCATAGCCAATGTAGAAATATGATGACTCCATTCGGACATATAAATTGGGTGCAGTTGCAGGTTTTTATGTTATTTAACAAATATAAGGTATATAAACCTATTTCTAGACATATCTTTAAATTGCAAGTTTAATTCTTTTATTTCATTGCCAGATCATTTTGCTTCTTTCTAGATATAATCTGTTGAAATAAGTGCAACTATCTGCCAGTAGAATAAGATCATTTCTAGCTTCTAATAAACAGAAATATTTGTTGAATTTGCATATTTTCAAGCTATTTTTACCACGCTTCTATTAACTTCACTTCTTGTTTGTTTGTTTGTTGTCTGGATCAAATCTTGTAATCGATTTATTACCCACTTCCGATTCTCCAATGAAGCTGAATTTTTGCACACAGCCATAATCTCTATGACAGTACATGGATCAAGTAACAGATTTACCAATTGTTCACATGAAAGCGTGGTTTTTAAAAATTTATTTTTATATATTATTACTTGCTAAGATATCTCTTTTTTGCAGTGTATTGACTCATGTTTAAAATAAGACAGATTAATATTAAACAGTGAGGTTTTTATAGTGGCACTGAGCAGATATATTATTTTGAATTTGATGTGGGAAGAAAAAACACGGACTTCTCTGCCCAGTCGTCTTTCACTATTCTGTTTTCTCCGTTGACTTTTCTTTTTTTTTTTATTCAAGCCATATCCTCAGTTTGCTAATCAGACACAGACTATGAAAATCTGTGAAAACTTTCCCCTATTATCTCGAGCACTGCAGCTACTCCGTGGTCTGATGAGCTGCCCTTAGTTAAATAATTTACTGAAATGCATGTGAAGAAAAACAGCAGCATCTGCTACAGAAGGTTTAAGTACCTGATACTTGGGACCTGTGAAATACTTTGCTGGGTCTGCATCCAGACTACGCTCCACCAGTCCATGGCCCCTGTGTTTAGAGTCACAGGTTGCAGGGTATTCATATCATTAGTGCTCTCACATAAATCTGTGGCATTTTAGTTTTTGCACAAATCTTTGTACAATCATTTGTGTAAGTATAAATCTTAAAACCATGAATGTTAATTCATAAAGGGCAATGCAGTATAGATCATTATTAGGACAGGGCCAAGGACTGATACCTGAGGAACACCTTGTGCTACATCAGTGTCATTTTCCTGTCAGTGATGCCAATCGCAGAGAGCGGTGTGATGTACAACCCTGCGTGTGCCAGAGTTTACTGGGTTAAACACAGCACTTCAGTCTAAAAGGAGTAGAATGCCACTCAGCGCACTCAGAGACGACGAGATCCTCGAGGACACAGAAACCAGGTGTCTCTGTGTTGCGCAGTGAACCAACCCAGATTGAAATGGTTTGAAAAGATTGGTATTGATTAAGTAACACTGCACTTGAGAGGCTGCAACCTTTTCCAGCAATTTGGCTGTGAAGGGAAAGTAAGACACGAGTCGATTGAGTTTGAGGTTTGATGTATTGAGGTGAGAACACACTTCCTCCTGAAGTTTAAGCTTCAAGCTACATATACGTGCTAAAAGAGTGAATATGCATGATGTTAGAAAACTTTAATGTCGTTTTAATCTACTATATTTGTGTATAATGTCAATCAATCCCCTTGATTTTGTTGCCCCATTGGTCTTTGTTATGGTAACTGGTGTTTGGTGCTTAATGTGTTTTATTTAAGGGATTACGCTAATAAATTTACCCGCTCTTAACCTTGACTTTGGCATGGTCGACCTTTTTGTCACATTCTCGAGCCGGGAATAGCGCAATGCCAGTATCTGGATTTAGATTTGAATTGGAAGTAGCCCTGGTCTAAACAAGAAGAGTTTATTTATTGATTGATTTGTTTGTCTATATTGTCACTAGGCAACCGGAAGCCATTTTTCAAATACAAAACAATAGCAAAGCGCAGAACAAAACTTTATTCACCTTGATTCAACTTCTGCAGTTCCTCAATCTCAGCTACTTTACTCAAGTTCCTAATCTTTGTATCTAAGTAATTGTCTGAGCAAGTGAACAATCGTTCAAAATAATGACGTCTTCTTCAAATCAAGGAAATATTGCACAGTTAACAACAAAAGCCACCCAAAATTTTTTATCAGAGTTACTTTTAAGCATCATTTCATCCCTATATGTTTTTACGATTTTTATCAAAGAATTCCAAAAAATGTGTAATGAACCTAGAAGCCATGTTTAAAAACGCATTTGTTCTTATTATTTGGAGATCCCAGCAGAGACATGCTGCCTGCGCATAGTGTGTGTTCCGCCTGACCTACATGGAGTAATGACTCTATAAATAAAAACACATAAGCAGATTTTAGAGGCCTGATTGTCCAGAAATATGGTGGAAATCTGGTTGTATTTTAAAGCTCAGTAAGGCAGTGTTGGGCCTTGCTGGTTCAGCTACTGCAACAAATCAATGACGGTAGACTGAAAAAAAGAATACAAAACGTCCTGTACACATCTGTACTTGTAGTTGATCATTCTGAATAAGGTATTGGTACTAAGTTGGTAACGTTTATTTTCTAGCTCCAGTTCATAGGCAAAATTAGACACCAACCATGTCTTGGCTGATGGACTGCATCTGCGTTAAAGGCAGACCTTGTGTGAATTTCTTTTTTTATCGATCCATTCCTTTAAGAGGAGCAGGGACAGAAGCAGAAGTAAGTGACGTGTTAATGAGGTGACAGATGGGTGAGTGAAATACACGAGGTAAGAACAGGATCAAGCTGGCAGGAAGATGAATTAGATTTGGCTAGAGGCTCACACAAGAAAGCTGGCTCAGTAGGAGACGGGGCTTTGACAGCGGATCTTGGAGAGATACCATTATGATCAAGTGCTTAGGGGACTGAGGTGAAATGCTGATGAATTGTGCTAAATTTATCTTTGATACATTTAAGAAAAGCGTCATGGACAGGGTTAAGGTTAGAAAAGGGCCAGGAAGCATGTTTCTGTTAGAATAAATCTAATCTAACCAGCGTTAAGTGGCTTTTATTTATCAAAGGTCTGACCGTAAAATGTACAAAACATTCCCATGACAATGTCCTTATTTATCAGTTTCATCTCCGGTGTAGATTTCGGTGTAACCCTAAATCCATGCTAGAAAGCAACAGGCAACAGAAAATTAATCTCCGTAATGTACAGAAAAACAATCAACAATGCTGTAGAATGCACAATATGATTGACAAGACTTTGTCCCAAGAATTAGAAACAGGAGAGAATAAATAGGCAAATTAATTGTGATTGAACACAGAACAGGTGAACACAATGGAGTAATAAATCAATGACAGGACGAAGCGGAGACAGGCGCATGGAGAGCTGCGAGTCATACACTGCACTCACTACACTGGGAACCCGTCATACACGGCCTCTTATTAATGTGTGAAGACAAAAAGCATGGACTAAAGCACAAAGAGTTGAATTAATAAAAAGAGAGTTAACACTAGTTTCAGCTCTACAATGTGTTAAAATAACTCTGAAGCGGGTGATAAATTTCTGGTGTTGTTTTTATTCAATTTGCTGTGAAAATGTAACACTACTCATAAACTTTCAGTGTTAATTAGAAGTAAAACTCTCAGGCATATTTACCACTCGGTGGTGTCATTTTAAATCATTGCTGTGTACTTCGCAAATGATATCTCCTTTTAATACGCGTTAATATCTCATTGCATAACTGAACCCGCTCTTCAAATTTGCAGATGATGCTCAGTGTGTTAATAGCTTGCTGAAAGCTGATTGGCTGACAATGTCAATCCATTAAACTCTGTTACATAATACCATGAATAATAATGATAATAATACACTCACAGCAGTAATCTGTTTAAGGTTTAAGTGTGATTGCTGCTTATTTTCCATCTGCTCTACTTTTCACACCCACTCTTCCTTTTGAGCTATTAAAAAAGCACAGGCGTTTCAGCGCGCGCTGTTCACATGCATAGCAATTAGCAAATTGCGCTGTGGCACAAACACTCTCATGAGTGTAATTCAGAGGCCCCGAGTGCAGATTTTTATATTATTGACACATTAAGTGGTCATAACAAATCATTTAGAATCGTTACATGAGTCATTGCGTCGTTGAATCACATTTATTACTTGTTCTCCAGGCCAAGAGCTGAATAAACGATCAGCTCAATGGTCACATTTCACTAAAATAGATGCACTCGCTACACACTCGTACACACTCATAAATGCTGCGTTTTTAATGCTGCTACACTCAGTTGTGCTCAGAAAAGCATGTAAAACATAGCATTCTGCTTCATAAACCAGGTTTCACTGTTCTTCTGTTCGTCCAAACCTTCAGACGTCTACAGAGCCGTAAATCCAAAGCTTAAATGCGTTAAAAAGAAAATCACTAAAAGTGCTAAAAGAGTGCAGGGCTGCTCCCGCCGGAACGCTCGGAGAGTTTTACATAAATCACTCAAGCGGAAGCTGGACACTGAAACTGTTAAAGGAGGCTGGGAACCTGGGAGCCCGGACCGAAAGAAGCAAGGGCACCTCGTTTTCCTTTTCCACAGCATTCCTTCTGAGTATTTCCTTCAGGAAACGCACGTGCAGTTTCTTCTTATTCCACAGATGCATTGCTCTTCCATCGGCACATTTCCTTTGGTTTAACACTGAGGATTGGTCTCTTACTCGTATCAAGCGATGACACTATGTGACGTAAGCCTAGAGGAGCTTCTTCCTACAACAGAAGTCACCAGATAAAGCATGGAAACAATATCTTTAAGCTCAGCGCAGTATCGACAAGCTCGGTCATTAAAAAAGTGCCATGAATTGCACACACAATGGTGTGAAGCAGTGAAGCAAACATGCAGGGAAACTATCATGTGTGATATGGAGCACTGAGACATGCACTTTCTTTCCTCTTTGGAATAAAGGAGAGACAGAGTCAGTAGAAAGGAAGGCCAGTTGTTTCAGTTGCATGTTTTTGGCTTGCTATCCCGCTACCTCACCATGACCAGTGAAGTCCTAGACCCAGTGGTTCCTGGAACAGTCCTAATTATAAAACCAGCACGCTAGTAAAAGGAGGCCAGAATTGTCTGAACAGGAGGAGTTCATTGCAAGCTGTACATGATAGCAAGCAGCATAAGCAAAGCTAAATGAAATGCTCCATGACCCATTATCCACCAACTGGGAACGCGCATATTCTAAACTATTCGGAGCATTTCAAACAAAAATAAATTGGTTTGGAACCTGAGAAGTGGTGCAACAAAACTAGTTGTGAGCCGTGACAGCATCAGTGGGCGTGTCATTAGTTTGGAAAGGAAGCAGGGAATGGAGAATGCAATGGAAAAGGATCAATCACACAAATACCTGCAATAACAGAAAAAAAAAGCTTGCAGGTGATCAGTGTGATCCACCATCTTACTGTTTCCTTCCGTTGGGCATTGTGTAGCGCATGACGCCTCCATGATTACAGTGGTTCTGCTGAAAACTGCTGGAAACGTAGGCTGATTCACTAACTGGCACCAAGGTTCAAAGAATCCTTAATGGAACCGATTCATGAACCTGTTCGGTTTCAGGAAAATGGGTATGATTGGTTAAAACTAAGTGGGTTACGCTTTTGGTATCGGTATTGACGAGTACCAGAAAACATGTACTCGTACTCTGTCTAAAAAAAATCTGGTATTGATATATTCTAGTTCACACACACACACACACACACTTCTGTAGAAAAGTTCCCATTTTATAAACTTAATAAACAGAACCAAAATGACTGCGCACTGAAACTATTTCAGTCCAGAAACCAGAAGATGGAGAAAAGTGCATCTGAGATGAGCTTCACTTCAATTTCCTGTCAATTTAAAAGCTCTTCCAAGGTGTCTTTTGGTTTCAATTTTCTATTTTCTAAAAGTCTTTTATTGTGTGCTCTCTCAGCCACTTTAACTATATCTTCATCTCAGATACTTTCATTTATTTCCTGTTCTGAGGATCTCATTTTATACAAACAGTTCTGGAGTGTAAAGATGAATTTCCCCGTTCTCTTCGGGCTCTTGGCTAATTAAGCGTCTCCCTGAACTTTATACTCTCCGGCTAAACGATGAACAACCTGGAGGCTGAATGAGGGGAGGGGCTTGTAGATGTCACCGCGTTCACGTCACCTTTACTTACGCCTAGTCCACACTAACGCAGGTCAGCACTCAGCACTTCTCAGTAACATGACAATTTCTTTTGGCTTATTAACTTCAGAAAGAAAACAGAGAGGCTGGTGACGGAAAACTGTCTACAGCTGCTTCCACAACATTGAATGTAACTGTAAATGGATAAAAAGTATGATGTTCTTTAATAAAATTAGAGTTTATCATATATTTGTTCATATACAGGCAGTGCCCACTTTACTAAATACACCTAATTTGTATTTATTTCCACTTCCGTTGCACTGCGTAAAGTATTGGCCCCCCCTTCTGCACCATCAATAGACCACCACTAAGATATTATTTACTTAATAAAACATTCTTAGTTGTTTTTAACAATCCTGATCCAAATCACCAAAGGCTTTACAGGACAAAATAGCCCTGTTAGCAGTGTTTCCCTCCTGGATCTAAGATGGCTGATGATTAAAGATGCTCAGGATTGGACACAAGAAGCCAGCCTAAAATAAAAAGAAGCAATATAACTTTATTGTGCATTATCTACATATGTACAGTATAACACAGCAGTATTTCAGGATTGCACAGGCCACTGTGGCTCACACGCACGCACAAACGAACGCACACACACACACACACACACACACACACACGGATCTTTGGCTTTAGTGAACAACAGATGCAAGAGTACCAAAGGAATATTCATGGTCGTTTATAGACATATACAGCTTTCTGATGCTCTTAGTGGCTCTAACAGGTTGCTCAAAGGTTACAGATGTACAGTTACACAAGAAAATAAAAAAACATGCGGCATTGAACATCGGAATGACTACATAACGTGTATCTATTCAACTGTTCCACATAAAAGTGTGTTATTGAATCGTGAAAGGATTTCATCAGTCTCTATCCATCATCACACAGTGGGAAGGTCACACAAGTACAGAGAGAGCGAGCGAGAGAGTGAGAAAGATCCATGCACTGACATGTCTGAAACCACACACTGACATATAGGAGCATGGAATTATGGGTATGAACTCTTATCACAGATCATCAG
>JAQQZX010000033.1:27682290-27699790 GCA_030068355.1 Notoglanidium maculatum | reverse complement strand
ACTTCAAAACCACAAAAATAACACAGTAAGAAGGGAAACATTTCCTGCAATCACATTTCCCTCGCTAAAAAGAACATGTTTTTTGTAATTAAATGTTTAAATGGTTACTTTACCCGTGATGCTGCATGTGTTTATCCTCTCTCTACCACAGCGGAACCCGAGCCATGGAGGGCCGGTGTGGGTGCAGGTTTTAGGGATGACCTCTCAATCAGCCAATGATACAGCTGTTAGAGCCGTGGGAGGAGTCTTTTTTAAATCCTGATAGAAACGTCATCCCAAAAACCTGCACCTCTGCTATGTAGGATTCTGCCTCCTGAATGCCCTCCCTTACCCCTCCCTTTCCAAGCGGGTATTAGAGCGTGGCCATCAGGTGCCCGTAGTGTACTTCCAGGTACTTACATTCACACTCCCTTGCTTTTTCTGTGCTAAATAATAAGAATGATCCTCCATTTTTCAAAATTTGGGATCTTAAACTTGTTATTCAGCTCCAGTAAACACTGATTCCTCCTCTTACTACTTCTTTGTCTTCCTTTCTTCTTCTTTGTTGTACTTCTAGTGATTTTGTCCAGATTCATGCTGTCACTTGTAAAAAAGCGGAACGCGGAAGGCGCTGTCTAAAGGTTTGTCCGTTCTGAACTACTGTAGCGGCGCAACATGGCGGCTCTGTAGAGGTGGACCCGCTCCCTATGGAGATACAAAGGACTCATTCTAAGCTTACAAATACACAACAATTCATAGTTACAGGTCATTATACACTAATGATAACATACTTATGAATATTATATTCCATTTCTGCTAATTGACCCCCCTAAATCCTACATAATGAACTTTTTAAAAGCTAATGGTTCTTTTCCATGTGAAAAGGCACACATTTATAAAAATATAAAATTGAAGTTTTATAGGTCAGGAGATGAATCGAAAGCTTGTGCGTTTTTCCCCAAAGTGTTTGTGTCAGCAGTCATGACATTATTAACATTTGCAGACCTTTAACCAAGCAGCTCCTCTGAGATCATTCTGTCTGTGTCTCCTTTCCTCAGACTGAGAATATTAATAAGAAACTTGGTTTACAGAGATTTTATACAATAATGGATTTATTTGTACGTTCTCATGTACACTACAGATATTTTGCTTCTCATTTCACGTGAGCTAGCACAACCATCAAATCTCTGTTAGAGACTTTAATGTTTCTGTAAAAGATTTGAACATTTCATAGACAGAAAAATATACTATCTACCTTTTATAATAATAAAATGTGTCAGGTCAAGGTTCAACGTTACCATAAAGCACATGAATGTGACAGCTGTAGGTCAAAGGTCACCAGGAATTGAATGTATATGTCAAAGGTTAATGATGATTACACTCAAATGTAAAATGTAGTTTTAAACACAGACATTAAAAACTTATATAATAGTATCACACACACATTATTTGCCCATCACTCTTTTATGCATAAGTTTTTAACATCTGTGTTTAAAACTACATTTTAAATTTCAGTATTCAGTGGAATCCCATTATTATCAACCTTTGACATATACTTAACATTCCTTATGACCTTTGACCTAGACCTGTCACATTTTATGATTTAATACATAATAAGTAAGTAATTCATAATATATCTCTTTCTATAGACACAAAGAAGGATATAAAAAACACAAATAGCTCCATAGAGAAGTGTTATTGTTCTGAATGTATTCTCTAAGATCTGAAATAGTATTCAAATGTAGTTTCATTCATGTGATAAGTTTTTTTTTTTTTTTAACAAACAAGAAAGGAATAAATAAAAAGCCCCAATCCCTACATGCAACAGCTCCTAATGATTAAGTTCAAGCTATGCTTTGATACGTTACTCCATGTTACACCATGGTCAAAGACTGTGAACTGGGTCATGCACACCATCATATAATTTTCCCTCATGACCTGTAGAGGGAGCACAGACTCAGAGACTATATTAAAGGTCCACTATGTAGGATTTAGGGGGCTCTATTAGCAGAAATAGATTATAGTAATCATAAGTATGTTTTCATTAGTGTATAATTACCTCTAACTATGAATTGTTGTGTTTTGAAAGCTTAGAATGAGCCCTTTATATTTACATAGGGAGCGGGTCCACCTCTACAGAGCGGCCATGTTGCACCACTACAGGAGCCCAGGATGGACAAACCTCTAGAGAGCAACTTCCACATTATATAGTTTTACAAGTGGGAGTATGAATCCAGAAGGATGCCCTGGAAGGAAGACAAAGAAGAAAGGAAGACAAAGAAGTAGAAAGAAGAGGAATCAGTGTTTGCTGGAGATGAAAAACAAGTTTAAGAACCCAAATTTTGGATCGTACTTATTATTTAGCACAGAAAATGCAAAGGAGTGTGAATGTAAGAACCTGGAAGTACACTACGGGCACCTGATGGCCACCGTACGCTCTAATACACGCTTGGAAATGGAGGGGCATTCAGGTGGTTGAACCTTCAACATATACCAAATGGATTAAACCAAAAATGTTACATTGGCAGGAGAAGAGGGTTTTTATTGTCATTTCCTCTATAGGCTTGTGTACACTGGAATGAAATGTTGTTTCTCCTGGACCATGGTGGAGACCATAACAGGACAATAAATACACAGAACAATAAAAACACAGAACAATAAAAACAAAGAACAATAAAAACCCAGTGTAACAGAACATTGTTTTGTGTGGAATAACTATTACACAATGGACTGCAAAATATCATGTAGTAAAGCAGTAAAATTGGTAGCAAAAAGAGCTTCATAAATTAAAATAAAAGTGTCTTCTGCAGATTGGTAAAGTGCGGGTGTGTAGCGGTGCGGAGTCATGCTGGGTTAAGTGTTTGACCAGCGCAGGGGAGTGTTGGGAGGTGCTGCGGAATCTGTCTGCCTCAGGGAAGAAACTAGTGTCTGGTGGTGGAATGAACACTCCAGTACTTCTGCCAGATGGCAGGGTGAGAGGCTTGAGAGGGGTGAGAGTGATGAGAAAGGTGAGAGGATTGAGAGGGGTGAGAGGGGTGAGAGTCATGAGAGGGGTGAGAGGTGTTTTTGTTAACATTACATTACAAACAATGCAAAATAAAACATGAACACTGCAGAAGGATAAGGTGATGAAGTGTAACTGGTTAACTCATTTTGATTTAATTTTTGAGTATTGATTTTTAATACGTAGCTCACATTGTTACATAACACAAAATGAAACATGTATTAATGAAAACCATTTTTATTCCATCTGTGCCTTTCTTTGAGAGCACTGTATATGCTGAGTATTGTATATATATATATATATATAGTTGACTGTACATTCATTCAGTTCCAGGATGTGCATGAGTGTGTCTGTGAGCAGTCTTGTACAGAAATAACAGAGTCGATGAAATATACATTTTGACAGGCTTTATAGATTCAGGTGAGTGTTTGTGCCTCTGGGGGAGAGAGGCATACATATCAGAGAGAGAGAGAGAGAGAGAGAGAGAGTGAGAGAGTGTTATATAGTAAACAGATTAAACACACGTGAGCTATATTTTTCCCATCAGTTTCAAGCTCCTGCTGACAGAAAAAAAGGAGCTCTCATAAAGAATACACTTACTCCTGCATTACAGAGCCGATGCTGGGGCGTGTGTGTGTGTGTGTGTGTGTGTGTGTGTGTGCGTGTGTGTGTGTGTGTGTGTGTGTGTGTGTTCACCATGCTGATTTATACACCAGAGCTGGAAAAGCTCCAGGCTTCATGTGAACAGTAGAGTGACCTTCAGTAGATCTCTTTTATTGCACCTCCACTAACACTGATAGCGTTTCATAGAGAGAAGATGAAAATCTACTGTTCAATTTTGCCAACTTTATACTGATAAAGACCTACGAAAATGCTCTTAAGCGTTGACATATAGTTCATTAATCACTTTTTCTCTGTATTTGCTTGATAAATCTTTTCTATCCCTAATCCAGATTCCTATTGTACACAAGAACAGGAAGAGACTAACACTGACATCTTATACAATATGTGTAAAGGATTAATAAGGCCACTTGCAGGAACATTATAAAGCATATCTACAGTATACACATGCATTATGATTGTTTAACTTCTTTTTGATTGGTAATGAACTATTTATAGGAATACATTGCTTACTAATTGAAGATTGTTAATATATTATATATATTAATATATACTGTTAATATATCACTACCCAGCTTTTTTCCCCTCTCTTATAGTTAATAAAAGAAAAATTGCAACTTGTTCCCAAGAAAAAACAAATGTAAACGCCTCTGTCCTGATGATGCTGGAAAACAAAATTACAGCTTTACCTCTGAAGCGCTGATATTGGGGACTCGTTCCAAAAATATTAAATAAACATCAGTTCATCCATTACACAAGATCCTGTGTATGTTGTTGCTATGGAAACGTAATATTAACCTGTGATTAGTTGCTGCACTAATGTCAGAGCTGCTGCTATAGAAAATTGATCAACAGTACTATGGTACAGTACATCATATAAACTGTATTTAAAATTTTATACAAGAATTGATTCATTATTTACAATAGAATTTTATACAATAATTACCGGTTAATCTTTAAAAACTAAATGGTTTATTCTGAACTCTTAAATTAAAATGTTGCTATTAGTTCCCATTAGACCAGTAAGTGCAACTATAGCTCATTGTTTCTTTTTCTTTACTGAGAAGTCTTGCTTATTCAGCAGTCCTACACAAAACCTGTAAAGTGACTCGGTTAATCAAGCAATAATGTATAATGTAATACTGAGTGTTTATTAAAAATAACAATTGTGGTTTTTTTTGATGTGCCATCATTAAATTAAAATGCATCATTCAGTTTTTTTGTTATGTCTCAGAGCTTTATTGCTTTCTGTTTAATATAATAATCATGGTTCATTTTCTCTTTTTTTAATCTTATAGTGTTCTGTTCTCTATATGGCAGTTATTTATCCTGCTGTACATCTGTTATAAAACTGCCTCTGTCATTTGTTTTTGTAAAATTGCATGTAAATATCTTTACAGATCAAACTAAACAAAAAATTTACTCTACATTTTGTGTGTTATAAATTTGCAGGCACCTTCACGGCACAGCTGATTTACATTTAGCCCCGCCCACAAAACCCTATTAAAGGCAAAGCTCTCAGACTTGAACAAGTATCTCTAACTGCGGATGCACAGTACTTACACGACACACCTACTATATCACATGTCCATTTTTTGCACACTACGCTAGCCTTATTAGACCACAGGTTGAGGTTAGGGCTAGGTTTAGACTTTGGTTGAGGAGCATCCAGAAGTCCTTCCGGGTGTTAACGTGTGTTGTATCGGGGAGTGTGTTGTGCACTGAAGTGGTTGTGTCTTGTCGGCTGTGAGACTGCAAATAGACACTTCTTGACCTGAAAATAAACCAACAAAATGGCAAGTAAAAAAAGCACCACCTAAACATAGTGTGTGCTACACTTTCCAATAAAGCAGCTCAGCCACTGCAGCTACCACAGACACACACTCACTCCTTCTTGTTTTATAATACTTTTTATAATAAAAAGCACTATTACTTTTGTTCTTATTGAACCACCAATCCAGTTTGTCTTCATTTTTGTATATATTTTTATAGACTCACTTTCTGTAATATGGAGGCATTGATATAAAATTCCCAGACTGTCTATTAAATAGGTTTGTAACTGAAATAAGTCATTTACCCATGACAGTGTAATCTGTATGTAAAACTGTACAGAAACTCCTCACATACACAGAAACTCCTCAACAATTATACTACTATATTCCAGTCAGTCAAAGTTCACGAGTCTCCTTGCAGGATAGCAGCGTAACTGGAATTTAATTAAAAAAAAACAAACTTATTTGTTGTGTAAATGCTCCCTTGAATGATTTACAACTAAACTGATTTATATCCCATTTGATAAACGATCGGCTGGATGCGTCAGTTTCACACACAAGCTCGAAGATATTAGTTCTATCTACGATTAATGAGCAACCGCATCTGTGTCGTATCTTCGCGTCCTTGTTTACATCATTTCTCATCAAGCTGCCTCCATTAAGCTTTTCTCATTAAGTTCATTTTTCCACCTCGTCCCTTTGGCATCAGGACAGTCCCTTAGCTGGAATTAAACAATAATCTCATTTCGCTTTATAACCCCCTTGAGCACCACACACACTCTCAGTTCTGCCTCCGAGTTGCCTCCTCTGGACTTCCCAGCATCAATAACACACTGCACTCACATTTTCACTCTTCAGTAATGAAGCTTTCTGTTAAGAGGAAACACACATACAGTAGTGTGAAAGTGGGAGTTGTGTTTCTTCAGCACTTCACAGAGGAGTGTTGTATGATAAGGCGCTAATTTCTTTAAGATCTGTGTGTAAAAACACGTGCAAACATGGAAATACCCAGAAACAATTTGCCTGAGCGTCATTGGCTTTGTGCCCTACTGTGTGCACCTGTACCGTGTTGGCTCAGTGATTAGTTTGACAGTCTATACTCTGTTTCTGTTGTTTTGTTGTCGTCAAGTTGAACATGATCATACATTTATAAGCCTTGTTTCTTTACTGCATTATTTCATAGTTTCAGGTTTCCTGCATTTGATCATCACATGATCAAGACCAAGTTAATTTACTAGCAGGATTTACAAAGCCTTTCACATGAGCAAACCAACACACTTTTCTACACGGTGCTGTGGGCTGTGTTTGTGCTAATTAATTTATTTTGCTCATGCAGTTTGAGTTCATACATCCACGAGCAGGTGTTAAACTTGTGGAAGGCTGTTTCTGTGAGATAAAAATACATCTTCATAGTAAAAAATGTTCAGCAAAACATTTATCAGCATAAAATAATCAGAAGGGTTAATTAGAATAATTCAGGCTGCACCAAATCATTTTATATATATATATGTATATTTATATATATATTCATGTATCTATGTATGTACTGTATCTATGTATGTATGTTCACATAATTTTTTTATTTATTTATTTTTATTGACTCCACCTTGTGTTTTGTTCTTTTGGGTTAAAACTATAAAACATTATATATACACTTCATTCCAAAAGTATTGGGACAGTGACAATTTTATAGATGGAGAGAACAATTAAGGGACTGTTATCCCCTTAATTTGTCAAAAAATAATGAGGAAACAGACCATAAATGGGCACGAAACTGCTTATCAGTCAACCGTTCTGTTACTTTTGAGCCTGTGTAATTGGAGGGACTGTGGAAAAAATGGCTGTAAATCCTAAACAATTAATGCAATATTTTTGTTAAACCCCTTGAACGAATGCATCTTGACGGCGTCTTTTCAAATCCACCGTGGTGGTGTACAGAGGCAAAATTACAAAATTGTGTCACTGTTCCAATACTTTTGGAGGTTACTGTGTATTTAGACAAATGCAGTAAATGTACATTATTTTCTTACTCATCCTTCACAACTTAAGCGTGTGAGTAACCCGACTCTGAATACGAGAAACTTTCCCTGCATAAATATTGACAGCGCTTTTGGCCTTAAGTCACATACTCAGTAGACAGCAGTAAACAGCAGATCAGTGACTGATGGTTTATCCTCATGTTTTTTCCAGATGAGGTTTAGCTCCAGTCCCACAGTCCTGCTCAATGAGAAGATCATCTCTGTGTTTTTATTTCAGATAACTTAAAGCAGTGACATGTATCTCACACAGTAAATGAGATAGCCTATGAGGTTGACCAAAAACAGTCTTAACTTTAAGGGTCATTAGCCATAAGAATTACACGAGACATGATAGTAAAAGTTATTACCATCACATCATCCTGTCCTGCAGAGCTGTAATGAAAATTTCCTTCTCTCTGATAAAGCTACAGAATTCAGGCCATTTGCATAAATTACTGCGGGAAATATCTGAGATCTGAAAAACTGAACCAGAATCTCAGCACCAGCCGTCATTATTCCACCCTTCACTAAAGCCCCAGTGGAAAAGCTAATTATTTAGAAGAATAAGAAATGCAAGCCTTTATTTTTTTAAATAATTTTTAAAATAATAATTGAAATAATTTTTTTTGCATATCTCAGCTTGTTAGGAAGTTCAGGGATCAGAGCGCAGGGTCAAGGGAGGGTCAAGGGCCTCACTCGAGGGCCCAACTTCATTCAGATCAGTAACCTAAAGCCTTTAACCATTTATATAGAAAGCAAGAGAGAGAGAGAAAGAGAGAGAGTTCATTCTGAATTCATATTCATTTACATCCCTAGTGTGTGAACACAGAAGAAACAGAACAAGAGGAAGATGAGCACAGCTAAATGAAAAGTCAATATTTTTCCTCTTCTGCCCTCTCCTAACTCTGTCTCCTCGTCATCCCAAGACTCTGATGTGACGCGCTGAAAAGCCTCAGCAATTTCCCCCCATGTGTGACTGATAAGAAATCAAATCATTGCTACCGTAAAGCTGACAGATCAGCAGGAGAACGGAGATTTTTATATTAAGAATCCACTGGAAGTACGTATATAAACTATTAACAAGTTTTAATATTTGCACATGGATACCAGAGGTCAGGAAGTTCTTGACATTTAGGATAATTTAATTTGTTCTAATTTATAATACACAGTCATTAAAGTTCATCTCTAATTTACATTTAAACAAATGATCATTATTTTACTTTGTTACTTTATTAACATCGCTTATGGTTTGTTAGTGCTGGTTAGGTTTCGGGTTTGTTCGTGTTAAATAAAGCAGTAAATCATGTAAGTTAAAGGAAACGCAATACAGAGACCCCTACATGTACATTGTATGTCTTTATGTTACACTTGTACACACTCTGATCAGAGACTGAGCCACATCTGACTTCTCATTAGAGGTAGAGTGCAATCACACCGTCTCTATCTGTATTTGGATTTTTTTTTTTTTTGTATTAAATACTGAGCACACACATAAACAAAGCAGATGGAAAAAGAAATCCGTTTCATGATCATAGTATAGAACAGAAAAGTTAATTATAATGCCCCTGTGATTTACTGATAAGGGTTTCACTTAATAATGATGAAGTATGATAATAAACCCATGTGAAATTAAACTAAATTTCAGCAAACTTTCCTGAAATTGATGAAAGGAAAGTAACAAACCTGCCACTGCACTCGCTCCACAGCCAGCTGACGTGCATTAAGAAAACTGCTGCTCAGATTTGGGTCTGAAGTTCTGCTACAACCCTCAACTCTTCCACGACTTCCTGGTTTTGACCCTTGTTTGTTTGGTTCCCAAACTTCATTTAATAAGATTTAGATATCAATTCAATTGTATTACCTCTACTACATTTACATTTATGTCATTTGGCAGACGCCCTTATCCAGAGCGACTTACATATATCTCATTTATACAGCTGAGCAGCTGAGGGTTAAAGGCCTTGCTCAAGGGCCCATCAGCGATAGCTTGGCAATACTGGGATTTGAACTCACGACCTTCCAATCACCAGGCCAAGGTCTTAACCACTGAGCTACCACTGCTACTAAACAGGTTATGTTTTGTGGTGGTTCATTTGTTTGTCTGTAAGCAGAATTGCACAGAACCTACCGACACAATTTCCAGGACACTTTCGCTAACATTGCGAGATACGGCATTCGGCTTTGATGTGGATGCGCTCCGCTACACAATGCCATACGTCTTTAAATCCAGTAGGTGGCTGTAAAGTTCAACAGAGACAAAACATAGCCAATGTAGAAACACAATGGCTCCACTGGAAATCTATATAAAGTGGTTGGGGTTGCAGATTTGCGTATCACTGAAGAGTCTCTCGACAGGTCTGCCTCTGAGCGCCATTCAACTGATCCAGGATGCAGCTGCACGAGTCATTTTCAACCTTCCTAAGGTTGATTTCTCCCACACCACCCCATTGTTACGCTCCCTTCACTGGCTTCCCATAGCTGCCCGCATCAGATTCAAAACAGTGATGCTTCCCTACAAAGCCAAAAATGGACCTGCACCCTCCTACCTCAGAGCACTTCTCACACCCCGCACTGCACCGCGCTCCCTCCGATCCTCCAGCACTGCTCGACTGGTTCCTCCATCTCTCAAGGCACAAGGAAGACATGCATCTAAACTCTTCTCTGTTTTGGCACCTAGGTGGTGGGATGAGCTTCCCCTAGATGAGTTGACTATCGCCCTTGGCGTAGGTCAGTTCTCTCCGAGTACCCTGCCAGATTGTGGTGTTAGTGGTGTTAGTTCCTCATCTTGACCCTCCACTGTTTCTCCAGTTTCCCCTACTTCCTGGTATTGACCCTCACCTGTCCCCCTGACAGTCTGATTATGTTTTGTGCCAGATGTTTAATCAGACAGGTATGTAAATGATTTATCACTAAGAAATGACAATAAAGCTGCAGAATCCTGCTATATTTTTATTATATTTTTCTTTCTCTGCTTCTTGTCTATTGCCGCTTTTACAGAATATGAGCCCCAATACATATATACAGGGAGAATATAAGGTAAAGAGTATAAAATGGAGTGTATTTGCAGTTCTGAAGGTGCTGGGTGACACCACACTAACACACACACACACACACACACACACACACACATACACACACCACGAAATGTGAAATGTTTCACCTTCACACAGTCTTCACATTCAGAGTAATTTCTGCTGCCTGCACTTTTTCTGAAATATACAGCAGGTAAACAGCAGGGAGCCTGAGATTTATGCCGAGATGAATATTTACCCGCGCTGAGGATCAGCTGCAAGACTGAAGAGGAAAAAACCTGCAAATCACATCTGATAGATGAACACTAGATGTGAAAAATGAACATTAAAATAAATTAATCATTTATTAATCAAAAATAAGGAAAATAAATGCAAAAAAACTATTCACATGAAAATTCATTAATTATGTAAAAAATAACATGTGAAAGTAAAACACATGCACTGTATTTGAAAAATGTGTGAAACACGTGTAAATTTCACGTGTAAATTTCACCTGACTTCTGTAAACGCAGAGCTGATTTTATCCTACAAACCTTCCACATAATATCTTGTCTAAATGACTGTGTTCCATATATATATATATATATGAAAAAATAATATACAATTATATTAATATAATGTTATAATTAAAAATTATTGAATTCATAATATCACGGTTCCCAAGGCAACAAACACCCTTTGCTCACATTGGCATTAGCTTCTGTTCCAGTCTGGTCTCCAGCCCTGTGGTGTCATTGGTTTGTTGCCTGAATGTGTTCACCTGTTCTGTGTTTAATCTGTTTAAACCCTTCTGTATCAGTGTATCATCTCAAAGTCCCATCAGTTGTATTTGTGTGTTACTAAGCCTTATTTTCCAAATTTCCTAGTTCATGTTTCTTGCTGTTTTGACTCTTTCTTCTTAACAAAGATCACATCTTCACATCTGCTTCTTTCCCCTGATACATACAGAAATTAGTGAAGATTTATACAATAATACATTTCAGGATGTGAAATTCTCAGTCCAGATTCAGACATAGAGAGAGGAACAGCAGTTGGATTTTATTACTGCTCGCTTTAGCTTTTCTTCTCTAACACGATTCCTGTTTCATCTCTCAGTGTCTCTTCACCTCCATATGAGCCCCAAGTTATACTGGTTTTATGATGTGACTGAAGCGTAACCTTGACTCTGTTGCCCAGGTAACAATGATGTTGCTTTTATATATACGGTTCTGATCTTAACGATGATGTAAGAAGTATATGATTATGACCTAATAATTTTGCATTTGCAATCTCTTGTACCAAAAGTACATTAAAGACATTAAAGACGATTTAAGCCCAAGAAAACTGCTTTATTAACCGTATTGCAAGAAACAAGATTCGAGAGTGTAATTATTCTTTAATTTATCTATCTCCCTGAAGTGAGATAGAAACGCTGTCTGTCTGTCTGTCTGGCTCAATGAACAGATCTGTAGCTAATCAATATCTTTCTTCTTCAGCTTCATTAGATCAGTGTTCTAACCTCAGGGAGACTCGCAGTATTTGTTAACATGTTTCTGATATCGACCTCTCGTTTGTCTGATACCCTGTTCACACTCACACTTCCGCCGTTATGGTGTTGTGTGGAAACAGGAGCAAAATGGTAAAGTCGAAATATTAATCTATCCCCTGGTGACCTGCTGAAATGAACAGAAATCTTTTGCCATGACGCAGTGATGCTGCAACAGAACTACTGACACCTACATAATACGAATACCCATAATGCCTCACTGCATGCAAATTCTTTTGTAATGTAGTCAGAAGCAGGAAGAGAACTGCTCTCAAGAGAGACGTGATGCAGCTCGACTGGTGCCAGCTTGCAAAATAACTAGTGTTTTTTTAATAAATAAAAATAAAAATATTGAATCAGGGTGTACCCAAATAAGAACACATTATTCAGATTGGATAGATAATGTATCCTAAACAATTAGGAACAGACCGAACAGGCGAGGTATTCAAGGTTGTTGCTGTTATTGTTAGAAATCTTGCAGAATAAGTGTGTACATGGAGATCCCACAGGATGAAACAAACAAAGGAAAAAAGTTGTTTCAGCTTGAGGGTTTTTTTACTTTTAATGTGGTCAAGCTCATGTCATGGGTAGGGTTGCCAGGTTTCAGCAAAATCAACAACACACTTCACTAACACTTAAAGAATATGCAGGAAAATATATGAAACTAGCCCATATTGTACAGACAATATCTAGACATGTTGTTCTGCAATATGTGGATATTACAGGCTGAACCTGGCAACCCTGCACATGGACCCAATACCAAGTTTATGAACATTATATTAATGGGACCTGCACTGTTTGGGTTTAACCAGACCTAAATTTAAATCTTAATGTTTTCTTATCTCGAACACAGTGTAGTTTTATTTCCTTATTCTGCATGGTCAGAAGAATTCACACTGATGAAGGAATGTATTTTCATTTTCACAGCAGACGAAGCAGATTTACAGTGTTTAATCAGTTTCCCCGCTGTGCACCAGGGCGAACATTATACAACAGAGCTTTGATAAGGAGAAAGCGTTTTTATTTTTTTTTAATCTTCTCATTGTTTTTCCAAATGCATAAACCATGAGGAAGTGCTGCATTTATTATATGTTAATGAATGCAGAGAGTGTAAACATTCACCTCATTCAGACTCAGAAAGGAGCTGATTTATCCTCTCACAGTCAGCAGCTTGCAACTGTAGATTTCTGTGCAGGCAGGATAACATTAATAAGGTCATAACCTCAAGCAAAATTATTCAATAGTATTAACCAGGGTTGCCAGATTTCAGAATTTCCATCCCAAATGAAAAGCAATAAACCTCACTTAGAAATTAGCCTGAAAAATCAGGACTTAGGAAAGAGAGACACATTTTTCTTCTTTTCCTCAGCAACGAATTTCTGATGTATGAATATTACTCTTTCACTTTCCATTGCACTTTGCAGGTCAGGGGGAAACTGGAGCCAAGGCTGACTACATGTGAGAGGCATACACCCTGGACAGGAACACCAGTCCATCACAGGGACAACTTATGAAAAATGTAAACCTAATCCACATGTCTTTGGGAGGAAACTGGAGAACCAAGAGGAAACTTATGCTGTCATGAAGAGAACATGGATCGATCCCTGGACCTTCTTGCAGCGAGGCAACAGTGCTAACCACTCACCGCTGTTATACCCTGTGTGAATTGTATCCATGCCATAATCTATAATTTACAACATACACTACTAGTCAAAAATTTTACATTCATTTCAACTACAGATGTATGCAACAGGACAGTGACCCCAAACACACCTCCACATTGTGTCAGAACTATTTAAAAAGGAAAGAAAAAGCTGAAACTCATGGCCTGGTAACCACAGTCACCTGCCTGACCCTGATAGAGCTAGTTTGGGATGAACTGGACAGAAAAGTGGATCCGAAGCAGCAAACAAGTGCACCACACCTGTGGACAATGCTCCAGGAGTGCTGGGATGAACCTACTGAGCAGGATTTAATGTCCCTCGTAGGAAGAATGCCTTGAATTTGCTTCACTGTTATAAGGTTAGAAGAGGCTACTTCGATAAATCAATGATATTAGCAATTTTCTGGTTTAATGTCTTGAATATTCACTATTCTGCACTATGTCTAGTTCACCGTTTGTGATATGTTAACTCTTTTGAATAAAAATGTCACATTTTCTTTTAGTCTTATCCCTACTGTTGAAGCACATGTTCAAAACAACCCTCTGGATATGATCTAACATCATCAGCACACAAGCTTGTGCAGTCCATACCAGCTCGAGAACATGCTGCCATTACATGTTATATTCATTTACTGATATTCATGTAAATTGTAAAAATGTCGTTAAACAAATCCAAGATTTTAATTTTCACTCAAGGGGTATTTTTAAACTATTCCAAATTGAAGCAACCCTGACATTAACTGTCCTGTCCTCAGCTCCTCCCTTGAAGCAGTGTGATTGCTTGCAATCGATTGTTGCAATTTCCATCTTTGACCACTAGGTGCAATAATAACTCTATGTAGCTAAACAGGGCAGTGAGAGCAATAAAGCTACTTTCTGCATGAAAAAATGCCATTAAATTAATGTTAGCAGCTTTCCTTTTTACTTTTCTGTACATTTTGGCTGGACACTTACACTTTTAAGTGATTTCGATACACTGTCAACACTTATCTTTTATATGTATAATTTTTCTGCCTCTGTTCTCATATCATGGCTGACCTCTGCACTCTGACCCCCAGCTTACTAATAGTTTTACTGTACTGTACCGTTTATATGACAATACAGCCTGGTTTTTTTATCTTCTTCTTTTCATTAACGTCAGAGCAAGACAACCCACGGAGCTCCGCAATCGAGTGGGAGAGTTGAGTGACATCTGATGAATGGGGAACTACAAGGATCTGAAACATGCCAGAGGAGCACAGATCACTGCTTTTGAACTAAAGGACACAGTGTGATACTGACATTTCAGTCCCATGTGTCTCTCAAATCAATACTGAGAGAACATGAAAGCCAAAGCCCTGCGCCAGATCTGCAGTTTGATATCACTGACTGACCCTAATAACAAAAAAACCTGGCTGTTTTAAAAACGATCGTGATTGACAGTTCTGCAATTAATGGGATCAGATAGAATTTGCATTACAAAACTAATCCTGAATAATTAATTTCCATTTTAGTTCAAGCTTTGAGAGAATGACAGACAGGAAGTGACATTCCAGACAAGATCAAACAAACAAAATATTTAATTAAACTGTAGCGATTCAAACATTACAGACAGCTCCATGCCTTGTGAAATTAGTGTAGTGAAGATCAGACTTTTTCTCACAAACCATAAAAGTTGAATTTCTCAAAATCATCTCAAACAGTCATGTACTATGTGGAAGTGGATTCGAGCCTAACCGGTTAGGATAGACCAGGATAACCGCCTAATAATATTGTTAAGATATTTTGACATCAATTTACATGCAGAACAGGTTTACCATCTGATAGTATGTTGTATATTAATTAAATACAGGCAAATATGCATTACGTTGCCTTTTAGTTGATAGTTTACACTGTGCGGCTCCAATGGCTCACCATTGTTGTGTGACATCAGACACCTGCTTTTCCATGAAATCAGGGTAGACAGATTTGCCCCAAGTAGGAATTCTGACTTTGTATGGCGTTCCATTGTACTTTTTCTAGTAGGAGGTCAGAAAATCCTGACTTCTGAGTTCTCTCTAACACCGCACTATTGTGCCTTTTTGTCATGGTCTACATTCCGTGTTCTGTGTTTCCTGAGTTTTACCTTTTTCCTATAGGTTTACTTAATTACACATATTACTAGTATGACTATGATTAGACCATTGTTATTGGAGTTGCCGTAATAAACACACTGTCTCATTCACTATACACACTGATAAAGAACTAATATTGGAGGCTATTAACATCTTTATTATTTTCTTTCTTTCACTTTGAATGAGATCAGATCTACTCATGGAGATCCACATTATTATACAGTTTAGTGTTTTCTCTGCCATAACACACTCGATTGAACTTGCCTCATTAATAAGCTGTTCAGAAGATGAATTAAAGAATTTACCATGCTGTTATAATGACAGACTCCACTATGCTGGGAATGCTTTCCCCTAGATTATGGAGAGTAAAAGTGTTTATTTAAGCATTAGTGAGGTCAGGCGCTGGTGTTGGGATGTCGAGGAGGCTCCAGTTCCAGTTCATCCCAAAGGTGTTCAGTGGGGTTGAGGTCAGAGCTCTGTGCAGAACACTCCAGTTCTTCCACTCCAACCTTAACACACCATGTCTTCATGGAGCTGCTTGTGTACAGGGTCATTGTTGGAGTAGGTTTGGGCCTCTTAGTTCCAGTGAAGGGAAACTGTACAAAGACATTCTGTAGAATTGTGTGCTTCCAACCACATATACCCGTATGTGATGGGCAGGTGTACACAAATGTTTGGCCTTATAGCATAGCATAGCATAGTATAGTATAGTATAGTATAGCTCAGTACAGTATATCACAGTATAGCATGGAGTATAGTGTAGTATAAATATATATTTGTGGGGTATAGTGTAGTATAGTACAGTGCAGTACAGCATAGTATAAATATATATTTGTGGAGCATAGTATAGCATAGTATAGTAAAGAATACTATAGTATAAATATAGTTGAGTTTCAGCTGATGAGCTGCCATCCATGATGAGATGTCTGCCAGACATGCAGAAATCCGGGCAGAAACATTAGTCTCTGTGGGAGGAAAAGAGAGCACAGTACAGTATAGTATAGTATAATATATATATATTTATATAGTATAGTATAGTATAGTGTAGTATAGTATAGTGTGGCATAGTATAGTGTAGTATAGTGCAGTGTAGCATAGTGTAGTATAGTGTAGTATAGTGTAGTGTAGTACAGTACAGTATAGTATAAATATATATATTTGTATAGTATAGTGTAGTGCAGTACAGTACAGTTCAGTATAGTACAATATGAATATATATATTTGTATAGTATAGTATAGTGTAGTGTAGTACAGTATAGTATAAATATATATATTTGTATAGTATAGTGTAGTGCAGTACAGTACAATACAGTTCAGTATAGTACAATATAAATATATATATTTGTATAGTATAGTATAGTGTAGTGTAGTGTAGTGCAGTACAGTACAGTTCAGTATAGTACAATATACCGTAAATATATATATTTGTATAGTATAGTGTAGTGTAGTACAGTACAGTATAGTATAAATATATATATTTGTATAGTATAGTATAGTGTAGTGCAGTACAGTACAGTTCAGTATAGTACAATATACCGTAAATATATATATTTGTATAGTATAGTGTAGTGTAGTACAGTACAGTATAGTATAAATATATATATTTGTATAGTATAGTATAGTGTAGTGCAGTACAGTACAGTATACTACAATATAAATATATATATATTTGTATAGTATAGTATAGTATAGTATCCATCCATCCATTATCTATAGCGCTTTATCCATCTGGGTCGCGGGGAAGCTGGAGCCAATCCCAGCATCTTGGGGTGAGAGGCGGGGTACACCCTGGG
>JAQQZX010000033.1:27665252-27680897 GCA_030068355.1 Notoglanidium maculatum | reverse complement strand
CATGCAAACTCCACACAGAAAGGCACCCTGGGTGACCCGGGGATCGAACCCAGGACCTTCTTGCTGTGAGGCGACATAGTATAGTATAGTATAGTATAGTATAGTATAGTATAGTATAGTATAGTATAGTACAGTACAGTACCCTTCTACTGTGGAGTTTCATCTCATCTCCAGTTCAAGGCTAAAGATAACTTCTAAGAAAAATTCTCTCATGTCCTGAACTACATCATTTTTCAGGTAGGTTTTGCAGTGCTTACCTACAGGATAGTTCTCCTCAACTCCTCTTCAGGAATATGCAACCTCGTCAGTGAAGACCTGTAAATTATATTACATTTGGCTTTCATGGGGTCTGAATTTAGCAAACAGAATCAAATCTCACCCCTAAGAGCCTGCAGGAGCGCTCTATAGATCTGAGAAGCCACGAACCCAATAGCAGCAAGGTGGTGTCTTTGATGTGTTACAGATGGAAACATGATATCAATAAACAGAGATGGAAAAATGCTTCTACAGCAGAGCCGATACTCTCTACAGGAATGATCTTCTACAGAGAGAGAATATAAAACATAGGAAAAAATTCTGTTTCATTTCATGTATAGGATACGCGCTGTATCACACTGGGAACACTGTCCTCTTTTTTTCCTGTGAATTGATTTGTTCATATTTCATTCACTTTGGAGTTGTTTGTTTGGAAAGCCTTGAAAAAAATGGTGAAGTGAGTGTGAGCTTTATTTGTGATGGTGTAAATAATCTGTGATCACTAATTACATTTTGTGATTTAATTTGCATAACACTGGCTTTCAGACCTCAGAAAAATAATTTTATTACTCTAAAGCGTAAGCAAAATATCTTAAGATTTCATTTCAGGCTGAAGATAACAACAGTCCACTGAGAGTACAGCTGACTTTGGTTTATTTTGCCAAAACAAATATAATTTTATTTTCTGGGGTTTTTACGATTGCTGTTATGATCGCTGCTCATTAAACTGATGTTTTATTTCCTGTCAGTTCTGTTCTTTTCTAGGTTTTGCCATAAAATCATAAATAAGCTGCAAAACTCCAAACCCAGGGGTTTTGGGTTTTTTTCTGTTTTAGCATCTGCTGTGAGGAACTTCCAGGTTATGGCTGTTTGTGGATCACACTGTGTCCTTGAGATTTTACAGCTATAAAGTTTCTCTTTTGTGCCTAAGCTGGAGCATAATATATGATCTTTCTGTTTGAGAAGCCATCCATAATCATAATGTGTGTACATATTTGACAGTGTAACTTTTCCAGTAGAATGTACTCTGCTTCATGGTTTGAGACAATCTTTGGACATCCATCCATCCATCCATTATCTATACCGCAGAGAGTTTTCTCCAAATCATTAGCACCTGAGACTGTAATACTGCTGCTGCTGACCCAAATCTTTCACCTTGTTACCCAGAATGTGAAAAGATCAAATCCCAGGACAGCCAAAGAATCATTTGTGACCCGATCCATCTAAATGAGTCACGGTGACCCTTGTTTTTGTTTAGATCACACACACATTTGTCTTCGGATGCTTGTGAAGACCTTCTTTTGAGATAATTATTAATGCAGGTAATAACACAATGCTTATACCTAACAGTAACCCTAACCTCAGAGAGTTAAAACAGATTTCCTTGTAAGGACCAGCCAAGCATCCCCACAAGGGTCACTGCGACTCATTTTGCTGGATCGAGTCACATTGATTACGCTCGGCTACACAAAATAGCAGATAATATTAAAGAGGGAGGGGGAAAATGAATTTTCACACTTTTACTCGATGAATACTTATGCAATCACAACTTGTATGTTTTTATTTATAATTAATTTAGCGAATTCTGTTGAGTTTTCACCTCTACATCATAGATTTGTGATATGTAATTCCTGCCATGTCCATTTCAGTACCAGTTTAGCACACTACAACATGTGGAAAAGTTCAAGGGAGTGGGGGGTTGGGGGTGAATACTTATGCACACCACTGTATATACTTCGATTGGCTTTTGGATCTCTAATGAGCTATATTGGAAAAAGCCCGTCATTGAGCATATCGTGCCTGTTGATTCTTGATGCTTTCACTATTGTTTAGAAATTCCTGCCTACTGAGCTTTAATGTGCGGATTTCACCGAATAAAAGGAGTGTAAGGCGTCTTATCTATATTAATGATAAAATGATGTTGAATTACAATTGCAACTGTGCATTTATGCTAAGATTGGCTGACGCTCTTTTGTTCATAAAGGTTCTTTGGCAGCAGTGCAGGTGGTTGATATTTTCACCTCCACCAAAAGTTCCTATGATGGAGTTTGTTTAATAGCACTTTATTAGCAGAGGATGGACAGAGGATGGACTGTACTGAACTCTGCAGTGAGTCACAAGTAAGCTCCTATAAATCCCTCATAGTGACGTGTTTAATGTTCCTGTGGGGATCGAGTTAAAGCGGCAGGTCGGTGACTCCACGGCTGAGGGAAGACGGGTGTGTTTATCATCAATACTGCTGAGACACTAGAGGTGAAGTGAGCATCATCTCATTACCCCACAACCTTTACTACCTGTCATTTACTGTGATTACTGTGTGCAAGGGCTGAAGGTTTACACACCTGGATGCAGTTCTGACACAGCTGGCGTGTACTGAAATGCATGTATTGAAAAAATTCTAACATCGAGTTAGCGTCAAACTAAACAATAAGGCACAAAGGAGACAAGGCTTGGACTTATAGCGAGATAATAAATGCATGAGATGACTTCTCAAAGGTATAATGACACGACAGGGTATACATAGACAAACTAATCAAGGGTGAGACACAGAACAGGTGAACACTATAGGATAACACACCAATTACAAGGGAGGAGGGAGGACAAGAACAGAGACAAAATACATGCAACTTCCTGTGTACACAAATACTGATGAATAAAGCTCAGAGATGTACTTGTGTGTGTCAGCCCTTTCCTTTATTAACACCACAGCAAGGACTTAATTTTCAAAATCTGATGGCAATTTCGCTAATAACTGAAAATAATCCAATCCAATCCAATGCAACTTTATTTGTATAGCACTTTATAAATAATAGACTTTGTCACTAAGCAGCTGTACAGAAATCCAGATGTAGATCCTGGGATAAGCACAGGGCAGGATTTATCAATTTAGCAGCAGTTCTTTGTTACAACACTTAGAAATATTTTTTGATTAAGAGCGTTTCAGAGAACCAGCTCGACAGCGGCTCTTTAGGTAATACCAAACCTGAAATATAAAATCGAGGCTGGAGTATACAATAAATAAACAAATTAGGTTCAAAGTTTACATAATTTGAGGATTCAGTCTCATCTCTATTCAGCAGCTGATTGTGTTTGTGTGACCTTTTTTCACCTGGCTGATTTTAATAGACTTTTATGCTAAAAGAGAATTTCAGGTTTTTAGAAATTCCTCTAGCAACCTTGTATTTGTATGAGAAAAACTACCAAATTATTCATGATATTTTTTGTCGATGTCTCATACAGTTTAGTTGATTAGGTCCACTTGATGTTCCCATCTCATTTAGCTGCCTCACAGTACAAGTAATGCAGATAACACACACACACACACACACACACACACACACACACACACACACACACACACACACACACACACACACACACAGAGTCACATCAGTATGCTATACTATAAGGTGTATTTCCTCTATAAGGTGCTGAAACAATCTGTCCTCCTGCTATGTAACACCACAGAGGGAAAAAAACATTTCATCTTTATTTCTTTTCTGTAAGAAACCTATTCAGTTTGTATTTATATTTAACATCCATTCCCACATCGCGATGTGTTCCAGGTTTACATATTCATACCATTGTCTGGATTTCTCCAGGACATTTTTGCATATGTGCATTCATTATATCTGATTATTTGCACTACCTCACTGCCTCCATCCATCCATCCATCCATTATCTAAACCACTTATCCATCAGGGTTGTGGGGAAACTGGAGCCAATCCCAGCTGACCTCAGGTGAGAGGCGGGGTTACACCCTGGGCAGGTCACTAATCTATCAGAGAAAAACAACCATTCACACTCACATTCACACCTATAGGCAATTTATAGTAGCCAGTTGACCTAATCTGCATGTCTTTGGGCTGTGGGAGGAAACCAGAGCACCCAGAGGAAACCCATTGCATTGAGAACATGCAAACTCCACATGGAAAGGCCCCTTTCAGCCACAAAGTTTGAAACCAGAATTCTCTTGCTATTAGGCAGCAGCGCTAACCACCGCACCACTGTGCTACAGCCACACCAGCGTTTCCTCTGCAGCTCATGGAGGGAATATTCAGAAATAAACAATTTCATCTGAATTCACAAGTCAATTCTCTCAGACACATTTATAGCAGCACAAATTGGTGTTTTCGGTCATGCACTTTAGGAGGAAAATCAATGGCACTTTTCTGCAGCACACTTAGAAAGCAAAATCGATTGAATCCAGAAACACACTCACAATTAGGTCCCTTCTTACAAAGCTGTACATATTCTACTATAGACAGACTGCAGAGCTACAGTTTATAACACACACAAAATATTACATTATAAGACTTCCTAATATGAGTATTAATAATATTATTTCATTACAAATATAACCTCCTGTCCATAAACTCAGTGTGTGACGTATTAAGGGCGAGTGTTGTCAGTGTTCAAAGCGGCGGTCAGAGCAGAGGTAGTCAGTGACATCATATGAATATTCGTAATCATGCACATTAAAATAAAGCCAAAACACGGAAATATCCAGTAGTAAACTGGAACCTGGACAAACTAATTCAGGACTAACATGAAACTGGTGAACACAGTAGGCTAACAATGACAAAATCACATGTAGGAAAAGGATCCTTTTTTAAAAACTTATTTCCTGCTTTGACTCTGCTTGGCCACGCCCTCTTATTATTCTCACACGTGTCTTATTTTGTTCATTATATCACAACTTTGTGAGGTTTTGCATGTGACTATATTGAATTTCTAAACCACAAACACTGACTTCTTAGACTCAGGTTAGACTTAGACTTGGGGTTTTTTTTTTGGCTTTACTCTCTATAGCCACTGTTTTGTTTTACAGTGGTGAAAATAATAGTCCATCATTATCAATGTTATTATGCCTGTAAATAACCTCAGTTGGAATCTAATGACAATATTAATAAAAATGGGTGTAAGCTTGAAAAATGAAAAAAAACTTCTAATAAATAGCCAATTATTATTGTATATACTGTATGTGATTAATGTAACTAATTATTTAGAGTATTTAGATGATGCTGAATGTGTTAAGTGGGATTTTACAGTTCTGCATATCATTTAAGAACGCTGGCTCTAGAGTGTATAACTGCACATATCAGATACCTGAAGTGTTTGAAAATGTGTTGTATTTCAGTCTTATTCACTGAAGTGTGTGTGTGTGTGTGTGTGTGTGTGTGTTTGTGTCTCAGAGTGAGTGTTAGCTACACTGACACTTCACTAATCACACTTTCATCAGAAGACATCAGATGTCCTTTTAGCTGAGCTCTAGCGAAGCTCTTTTACTCTCCCAGGCATGATTAATGTGATACAACTACATACTAATAAGTTCTCCATGTCGCTTCTGCCAGTGCAGATTGGACTGAATGCAAAAAAGGCTTATAAATAAAAGACTTGTCCAACAGCCACACCCCAGTCGATGCGTCAGGAATCCTGAAGAAAGAGAAAACCCTCCGCGTTTCCAGCATTGATCTGTAAAACGGGGTAAAGTCCAACAAATAAGTTTCATGAGAAATAAGTTATAAAATAATACTTGGGGGCCCTGTCACAGGAAAAAAATGCGATAGATGATTGGTCAGATTTAAAAGGACGTACTACGTCAAGCGTACATAACATGGTTTAATTAAAAGTTTTTAATTACTTGTTTGAATTATGTGGCTCCCTGCTTGATTAATTCATGTAATATTAACGTGATCCAATTTCCATAAAAAACCTCGCTAGGTTGTTGTGCTGATATAAATAACGCAGAACTTAAATACACATGATTAAAGCACGTGTGGTAGAGTAGAGTAGTGCTAAATGTCACAGTCTCGCAAAACCAGCGAGACAGGCTGGATCCTCAGCTTGGTAAGAGCGCAAATTTTGATTTAACTCAACACTTTGGATTACGTGATCAGATGTACAAAAACAAAGTGTGTTAATGTAACTCAATTCAACCACGTGGAACCATTTCTTGCATTTGAATTAAGTTAATTTAGTTAGCTTTTTAAGGCGCTAACTTTCTTCAGCAGCAAACCCCCTGCTTTCCCCCAAAAAAACACACACCTAACTTGTTATAGGCTTCTTATAAGCTTGAGGGAAAAGCCTTAAGTGTCAAGTCAGGAGTAAATAAATCAAAGGTGTGCTGTTATAGGGAAATAATCAACAACGTGATGGTCTGATGCAGTTACCACCCTGAAGCTGATTATTTGTTATTCCTTTTATAACACAGAAATTTGCCAATATTAAGTTATTTTAAATGTTTTATTTTAATTTTTATCCATTTATAGCTACATACGGTTCAACGCTGTGGAATCTCTGACTGTTACAGTTCAAGTGATGACACTGGAGACTCCTTTCATAAACAGCAAATAAACATCTCCTTATTGAAAACTTCACCATATCAGAAATTACACGTGTTATATCAGTTTATGTGGAGGCGTTACTATAGAAACCATAACGTAGGATGTAGAACGAGATTAAATGTAGAACGAAGAACTACTGCTATACGGAACTGCTGTTATAGAGAATTAATCACCAATCAAACACAGAGTTGAACACAAAGAGCATGCTACAATGTTGTTTTCCATGGCTTATTTTGGTCAGGAATTGTTCTCATACCTCTTTGTGATGAAGGATTTTCAGGGTTGTGGAATTGAATGAAAGTTTTAAAGGCCACTTAAGAAAAGAAACCCTGCATATTTCTCTTAAATAAAAGGACTATAACTGATGTCATGTTGTTCCTGTATGCCGTCGCCAACGCTTCAAGTCAGGACGTCTGAAAAACGCTGAGCGCAGCTTGTTTAATAGAAGCTGTAAGAGATGAATTATTATTTATGAGGACATGGGTAGTTCATCTTAATTTTTCATCATTACGACCCTGAGGTTATGAATTTTAATAAGTCACTTATATTCAAGTTCACAGTAATTCTTTCCAAAGTATATTCTGAGACACAGTTATATCATAACCATGCTTTCCATCATTTAAATGTGATACACAGGATGAATAGCGATGCTAGAGAAGTGATCAGATTACATTTAAATTTTCACTGTAGCTCCTCCGAGAGCCTGTAGAGACGACGACTAAGATGAAGTGATGTTTGTTGGAAAGGTGGTTTAAATTACAATGGGCCTCATTTATCATAAACCGATACGAACATAACATTTACTCGTAAATCGGTCGCAGGAACATTTGCACGAGGAACGTGAAAAGCTGCTCAATTCAGAAAAAATAAAATCATTTGTGCGTTTCACTCCTGAGGAGGAGAGTCGATCAACTGGCTTCAGATCGTATAATAGCTCGTGAGTTACTGTGATTGAATATACGGATCTGACAGGCAACACCAACAGGAGAGGACACAAGTGCAGATCCGTTTCTTTAATGAGCAGAAGTACCAGAGAACAGTAATCCAAATACGTAGTCAAAACAGGCAGAGGTCAATCGATCGGGTAAACAGTACAAAATAGAGTAGGCAAGGTCGTAAACTTGAACGCTAGCAAAGATCATAAACCAGAGTAGCGATAACAACAGGAAACGCCCGGCAGATAGAGTGAACAGGCAAACTATTGCTTCGCTACCAGCATGAGTGAGAGTGCGTGTATAAATAATCTGTGAGGAGGGTGTGGTGTAAATTGGCTGCAGCAGCAACCAGTTAGAACTCCGGGGAATGCGCCCTAGTGCCTGAGTGTTCATGGGCATTGGAGTCTAGGTCAGAGGCAGGCCTGACAGAGCCCCCCCCAAAGGGCTACCTCCGGGAGCCGAACGTCTCCGAGGGCGTCCACGAGGTCGAGATCCGGGCTGAGTCGGATGATCCAGGTGGAACTGACGAATCATTAAAGGGTCCAGAATGTCTCTAGCCGGAACCCAGCATTGCTCCTCGGGGCTGTAACCCTCCCAGTCTACCAGGTATTGCATCCCTTCTTTTCTCCGCCGTGATTGCAGGATGTTCCTTACCGTGTAGGCAGGTTGGCCGTCGTGAACCACTCGTCGACAGCCGGTGATGAGGTAGGATTGGCGTTCCACGGGAATAAAGGTGGCTGGAAACCTAGAACACATTGAAAGGGTGTCAGTTTGGTGGCCGAGTGACGGAGCGAGTTTTGTGAATACTCCGCCCATGGAAGAAATTTCGCCCAGTCGCTCTGATTGTGGCTGCAGAAGGTCCTCAGGAACCTCCCTATTTCCTGGTTAACCCGTTCTACTTGCCCGTTGGACTGAGGATGGTACCCCGAGGTTAGACTCACTGTGACGCCCAGCTTTTCCATGAAGTTTTGCCATATCTGGGAGGTGAACTAAGGTCTCCGGTCACTGACAATGTCCTCAGGAATGCTGAAGAACCTAAAAACTTGCTGGAACAGGGTTTCCGCTAAAACAAAGGCACACAGTAAGGCGGGAAATGGCAATAGATGAATGGACTTGGAAAATCGATCTGTGATAACAAGGATGGTGGTGTTACCTTCGGACTCAGGGAGGTCAGTCACGAAGTCGATCGTGAGGTGGGACCAGGGACGTTGTGGGACGGGCAGAGGTAAGAGTTTCCCGTCCGGAAAGGTTCGAGGTACTTTAGCCTGAGCACAGGAAGAACATGAATGTACGAACCTATTAATGTCATTGATCATATTGGGCCACCAGTACTTCTCCCGGAGGAGGTTGTGTGTCTTACGGGTGCCCGGGTGTCCCGTGGCTGGTGAGGTGTGTGCCCACGTGATGATTTTACCCCGTAGTTGCTGAGGTACAATAGTACGTCCCGGGGGACAGTTTTCCGGGGCCTCTCCTCTTTGAAGGCGAGCTAACTCTTGGTCGAAGTCCCAATCTATGGCATTAACCAGGCAGGTGGGAGACACGATGGGTTCCTGTTGATTACCACCAGCCCTGGAGAGCGACAGGGCGGTATTTGATATTGATATTGACAGTAATCAATTAACAAATAAGACTAGGCATTTTGTTCAATAAGAACAAAAGTAATGGCACCCTATAAAAGCAGGAAGGGTTAGTATATGTCTATGGCAGCTGATGAGCTGCAGTGGCTGAGCTGCATTACTGGAAGATTTAGTTCATGCAGGTATTTTGTCATTTTCAGCTCTCTGTGAGCTTTGTCTTTGATTTTTTTGTGGGTGTGGTTAAATGTAAATCAGCTGTGGTCATTTACACCTGATTGGTGTTTGTTATATTGTGAGTGTGATGGAAAGCAGTAAATATGGCAGGACTTTTTTAGCTTCATTTAGTGTACAAAAACATTACACTTAACTAAATGAATAAGCTTAAGTTGGAACACGAGGATCGCTGTAGCCGTGTTTCTATTAACCTGCTTAATGTGCAGTTTGAAATTGTGAACTAAAAAATAAGTAATGGAAACACATGAATTTCGGGGGAAAAAAAGGTCAAGTATTTAAAAAAAAAAAGTTTTTATGCTCCTGGTTTTTCAGAAGTTTTGGTAAATCAAAATTTAGCTAAATTGAAATGGAAACACAATTTTTGCATTCAAGTCACTTGACATGATGAAGAGCAAATGGAAATGCTACCTTTTTGATAAAAGAGCACTCTGTAAGAGCTACAGCGAGAGGAGAAAACCCAGATTTAATCGAAAAACATCACTCAGTGGAAACACAGACCATTCACAATTGTGTTTTGCCAAAAATTTTTAAATATTGCTTCTATTTAGCAGAAAACTGCAGTGGAAACCCAACTAGTATGGAGAGGAGAGTGAAGAAAAGGAAAGTGAAATTAGTTCATTTCTGCTGTCTCACTTAATAAGTTTAGCATAAGAATGAAGGATCTGAAAACACAATAAAGGGGACATGACTGTATTTAAATGACACCTAATGCACACACAGATAAAACACACAAACTATCCAGTCTGTCTCACTGTTGTACACTCACATCTTTCTCTCTGTTCAGTTGGATTCGACTAAACCTCTGGCAAGAAAAGGCGGTAAAATGTCACACACAACGGCGTAGACTTTAGGAAGAAAGATGAAACAGAAGCATTTCTTCTCTCTGGAGAGTTTTCTACAGCGACCGTACATTAAGGTCTGAGTTTGGCTTGAAGGTCAAATGCATCAAAGCATCGTAAAAACAAACAGCTGCTTTTATTTTTCAGTAAGCTGTGACAGCTGCATATGTTTCATCAGTGACGGCTGCTCGGGATGCTGAATGGGAGCTCTAAAGCAAGTTTCACCTCCCATCAGTGGCTCGCTCTTGCTATTAGGAAGCCATTAGGGCTGAGACTTATAGCATGGGGTCTCATTGTATAAGCAGTACTCATACACACACACACACACACACACACACACACACACACACACACACACACACACACACACACACACGCACCATATACCATGTCTCTTCTGAGATTTTTCAGATGTCGTCCTATAGAATAGCACATGTACAGGTACTGTATCATGAAGCCACATGATCTTAAAGATCTGAGGCTCTCGGGAGCAGAAAGTGGCATGTGAATGAATGTTCAGAGTCAAAGCTGACTTTATTGTTAAATATCAGTGGAGGATGAAAGGTAGAGGGTTTCATTTCCAGTGTGCCGGTGTTGAAAAAACAGCAGGAAGAGCTCAGCGGGCGGATCTGCAAACCTCACAGCTTCATCAAATGACCACAACCTTCTCCAAATATCCACCAAGTCCACATAAATCCATCCATATTCACATTCACACACCCCTATCCGGCCTGTTCATTTTTAAATATCACTCTAAACCACACATTGGTTTTAGTGTTTATGATGTTTTTTGGGGGGGATTTAATTCTCCATACAGGCTCCGAAAAAACTTCCTTTCATTTGTCCTTAACAGCTTTCATGAGTACGAGACTATAATTAATTTAGTGTCTTGAGCATCCAAGTCTAAAGTTTAATCCCTGTTTATTTTGATCAGGTGTTAGATTAGTTTAGTAATTAAACTCAATTAGGCTGTAGACCTTTGAAAGCACATCTCCTTTGAAGAGAGAAGATGCGTGGCCAGGACACTGAATCACAGGACAGCAGTAGAGATGGGACTGAGCTGTGGAGTCAGAGCCGATTGTGCCGAAACCAGCAAAAAAATAGTGGATCCGATATCGGAGAAAACGTTTCGCATATCAGATCCTGAAACAAAGACTGGAATTGGATTTGGGAAAGAATGCTTGCCTATAAAGACACTTCAGAGCTTTTTTTATTGTGACCTCATGCTAATTTGCCACACTTAGTAACCCTGACTGACTCTCTCCGTGTTTACTCTTCCATGTGTGTTTATTTTGATTCCAGTCCAGACTCCGCCCCATCCTGTCATCAGTATGAGTTCAGTTTCTAATGAGTTTTCCTCTTAAGCTATGGCATTTCCTCGTACGTTGTTTTCTAGTTCCCATGTTCTGTGTTTCCTGGTCCTAACCCATGCCCGTGTTCTTGATTGTGATTACGGATATTCCCTGTTTACTGCTAATAATTAAAAGTGTTGCGTGACGTCAAAGCTGTGATGACCAATCAGGTTGCAGCTTAGGTGGCAATGAGGGAAAAAACAACATGGAGGATAAAGACTGGTGAAAATGAATCTTTTTATGAAGCTAATATTCAGAGATTTAGGAAAATTTTAGAAAGATTTTCAGCATTACAACATAATGAAGAATTTCAGCCTGTGTAGGTTTGGGATGTTCATCCATAACCCTCTTCTGGCTTTCTTTCTCCAAAGCTCTGGTGAAGACATACAACCCCATTTCCATCATCAAAGTTAATCTTTATTTCATTTGCATTACTAAGATAAATGTATCTAATCTACTAAGCAAGCTACCGATACTAGCTAATACTGGTGGGGTTTTTCATCAGCAGCGAACAAGGAGCTCTGGACATGATTTTTCTTTTAAAAAATGTCAAGAGTGAAAAAATCACAGTTTGGCTTTTTTATTTGCACCATTTGGAGGTGTTGGTGATTGCATACCAGGGGTTATATCAGGCTTCAGTCATTTAACCACACACACACACACACACACACACACACACACACACACACACACACATTCATTCACAATGACTCTACTGAGAAGCTAAAAAGTGAATAGCATTACGATTATTACCCATTTCTCTTACAGGTGTAGTGACCTCAAGTCTACTCAAGCTGTTAAGCTCAGCAGGATTGAATCCCAAAATGAAGAAACATCACACACTGTACACTTCAGCTATAATACTGATCTCTGCTCATGTCTAGCTCCCAGCGCACTAATTTGTCTACTGGATTTTTTTTCTTTCTGCACGAAACGTCCGATTTTGTCATTACGAATAGGATTACGTTCAATTGGAGAGCTCATTACCAATCTCAATGTTTAATCATCACTCTGTTCCCTGCTCGCTACCTTCTAAACATTTATACCCAACACAATTATAAAGCAATCTCCCAGTTCCATCAATGCAATCGAATATTCTCTTTCTGGGATCACGCCCTTTAAATATTTGCAATTCAATTTTTCTTTGATATCCATCTTTACTTGGGAAAACATCACCACAGGGTCATTTTTGACATGTTTGTAATATTTCAGCTTTAATTTATATAGCTTTAACCAAACTGGAATATTTATTCAGTTCCCTGATTTTGGTCATTTACTTGTTACAAGCTGAAGAAAGCTAAAAGAAAATAGGTTGTTTTGATTAATCATGGGAGGAAAGTTGCAGGAGATTGAGCTGAATCTGTTTATCACATGATGTGTGTAGAGATTTTATAAATCATCACTAGGAGTGAGTGCTTTATTAGAACACTGCTGGGGTTAGATCACATATTATACTCAGACATGGCTGAATAGACCAGATGATTAAAAATCATTTGTATGCTAATGTTTGGAGGTTTTTTTGCTTGTTTTGTTTTACTTTGTTTTGGTTTTTTCAATTAGCAAATGAGCTGCGTTGTTCAGACACAAATTGTTCACATTGTGTAATGCCACAACTTGCACCTGGCTTTCTTCTAGAATTGCCCTGTATTTGTCCTCATCCGTCCCACTTTCAATCCTGACCCATTTCCCCAGTCCCTGCTGATACACAAGCAGCTCTGCCACATGATGCTCCCACCACCATGCTTCACACTGAGCACGCTGTTGTGTTGGACTGGGATTATGCCAATGTAGCACTTTGAGGTAAGGTAAAAAGTTAAGGTAAAAAGATTCCATTTTGGTCTCATCAGACCTTTTGCTGAGTCTACAAATTGGATTTAATATGACTATTTCCACAGTTCTTCTTGTCTCTCTTCTGTGAAAAGCTGCTTTTCCTATCTGAGTCAGCCTTAGCCTCTTGGTTGCTTCTCAGACTAATCCCCTTTTTACACACACACACACGTCCGGTGGACAGGCGGAGTCACGGTTGTGCCGTGATAAATTCTTTTCATTTATTATTAATTTAATATGACAATTTTAATGTTATGGGATATTTTATGTAGATTCATGACATGAAATCCCAATTAAGGCCATTTCAGTTCCAGGTTTTAACACTATAAAACATGGAAAGTCAGTGGGGGGTGAATACTTATGCAAGACACAAGATTAAAGGCAACATGACAAAGATGAACACGGATGATATTACCAGCTCTGTAAGGCCTTCAAAGAGAATTTCCTCAGGTCAGAAAAACGGATAATCTTTGTGTTATCAGAACTGCCATTATTCTGAAGTCAGGTATTTTTCAATAAAATGGCCTCAAATGTCTGAAAGCGTAGAGAGGGAAAAATACGATTGCAGCAATTTGTCACCATTACTAAACAATTTACTGAAATGAAATGTGTTTCTATGGCATGCCCCCATCACCTTCCAACGTCTCGGTTAAGGGAATTCGTATTTTTGTGGACCTAAACCTATTTAAAGCACTTTGTCCTCAAGGAGAAAGCGGAGATGCAGAAACAAGGCTGCCATTTTTACCACATTTATGAATAGCAGATGCAGATTCATGAATAAAAATGCGAAGTCATTTTTCACCTTGAGCCACACGTACGGGGATTTGCATATACGTCCCTGAGCTCGCAGTGACTCTGAGGGAGGAATTCACCTGACGCTCCTCAAGCCCATTACGCAGAGATCCGGGTCAGCTTGTGTAAATCTCTCCACCGGCTTTGTGCTCTTTAGGGGAACATTGTGTTCAGGAACGTAATTATGTGCTAATCAGATCCCAGCTACAAGCCGAGGGTGACATCTAACAACACACGGCATTTAGTAATGAGTCGCTCTGGAGGAATAACATAAATCACGGAATCACAGAGGAGACGTTAGAGGAGGATGTAATCAAGCTGAATGCCGCAGCCGAGTGCAGCGGTGTGTGAAAGTACAGAGTGACTGCAGGACATGGTGGTAAAAACCTAGCCATTGTAAAGACTAGATCCTGTTTCAATCTGTTCATCAGCTCACTGATACACAGTATACCGTATCTACGTATTGATCTTTCCTGTGAAAGATTTATTATGCTGTGAACTGCTTTAATAAATATTAAATTATGAGTGACAGTGACTTCACACGACTTCATTTTGTTGTCTGTGAAGATTAAAATCGATAACCGTGCACCTGGGATAAGGTGGATAAAGACAGTTTCTCATTTTCACACCTTTTCTCTGTGATATATACTGTAGAATTAGGACCACGCCACTCCTCTCTGCCAGTTAACCTCCACTGATAGCCAGCTTCAATTACACAAAAGCGGGAAGAGTTGAAATAATCCTCAGATGACCTGCTCGAGGTGCCGAAGCACAAGTTATCAGAAAGGGAGCTGTCAGAAAGCTGTCTCCTGGAGCTCTGGGGCTAATCACTGAAATGTGGAGAAGCAGAAGAGAAAGCAGAGGCGTCTGAATAAAGGTGTAAAGAAATAAAGAATTACGGGGTAATATGCCCCGCGGTGGTAATTAGGGTGCAGGAGGAAGTGGATTCAGAGTTTCAGCCGTTTGGTTTGGCAGTAACGGATCAGAGAGAGAGCACAGCTTCACCAAGCAGGGAGAAATCTTAATGTGGGCTTTCTGTCAGGCTGCATGCAGGTCACACAGAGTGCGTGTGCATATAAGAGAATGATAAATATGTAATAACATTCACTCACACTGCCTATTGTAATGGAGATGATATACTTTAAGGAGACTGATTATCGCCATTACAGTAATTAATCCTGTAATCTAATAGCAATACTGAGCTTTTAGTCATTTCTTTGAACTGTTATTCTTCTGGGTAAGAATGATTGTACAATAAACATCTTTAATAATAATAAAAAAAAATTAAAAAACAAGACTTTGGTGCACAAGTTTTAATTTATTTAGGGTTTTCTGAAATCAACACATCCACTTCGATTATTAATTCAGTGGTGCTGACACATATAAAAAGTCCTTTAACCTGCCAAGGCCTCTTACACACGTGGACAAAATTGTTGGTACCCTTCAGGCAATGAAAGAAAAACTCACAATGGTCACAGAAATAACTT
>JAQQZX010000033.1:27642531-27658063 GCA_030068355.1 Notoglanidium maculatum | reverse complement strand
TCCGTTGTGCGTAATAATTTGGAACAGTGCATTTTAAGTTTTTTATTTTTGAAAACCATCCTGTTATCATTGGGAGGAAAATCAGAGAAAATATCATTTGCATAATAATTTGGAACACGGTGTAAGCAACCATCTGCAGAGTAGACAATCTGCTTCCTGTAAATACTGGCACACACATGCCGAATGGACTGATACGAAGCGAAAACTCTCGTCAAGACAACGATCGTTGCAAAATTTAAACGCCGTTTTAAAACTAAAACAATAACGTGGACATAGGCTTATTTAACAAATGAATTACAACAGATCTTATAAATCATATCGGATGCTTATTACGGCCAAGTATGTTTTTTATTGTGACAAAAACAATAGGCATTTTCCTCAGGATTCTAAAGTATGCAACATTAGTAGACGGGGGAACGTATATTTTTAAAGCGTCTGTAATTAAACAGTGAACACAAACACGAATTGCGAGTTTAAAGCAGATTTCATACGGATCTTTTCATCCTACATGGTTGTTGCATAATTATTTATAAGAACATTACAATATTGTTATGTGAAAATAAAGGTAGCCAGTTTATCGAGTTTCCAGGGATTGTGTTCGTTTGATTTTATTCCTGTTTTTCTTCCACAGAGCCTGCAGTGTGGACTATTTATTTGAGAAACATCAATTTCTTTTTGAGAAACTGAAGTGATTACTTACTTCATGGTTGCCAAAAAGATGCTTTTTAAACATTCTGGGTAAGCATATAAAGCTGCCTGTAGTAGCGGGCTGTTTTCTATCGTATAAGTGGGTTACGCCTCATCTTCTGTTACCATGATGACAATAATACACGAGAAGATCAATAACCTAAAATAACATTCTAAGCCATAATGTATATATATGTGTTTAAGGCTCTCCTGCTCTGGCGCCGAAGCCTTAACCACACGATAACCACTGGCAGGCAGGGTTCTCTATTGAAAATCATTTCAGGAGCAGGTTTAATCACTGTTCTGAAAATGGATGTGTCTGAGAGAGAGCGAGAGTGAAAGGCAATATTCAGAGACAGATTTAAAGTGAGATCAATTTTGCAGTTTTAACAGCAGAGTTCTCCTTTAATCTAAACTTTAAATCAGATCCATATTGCTTCTATATTGGGCTTTGTTCAACTAAACAATTATTAATGCACATCTGAGGGAAAAAAAATACAGGCTTAATTGTATTGTTTATACATTTCTAAATGTCCTGCAATAATTAAATAAACACTGTTTAAATATTATTTTCCCTTCCAGTCCTTCCTTCTCCCCTGTAAGAATATATAATTTCAAAGCCATGCATTGTTTAATGCGAATATTTACCCTGTCCTTGTCTCATAAACTGTTATCTCGGTTTCAAATACTTTTAAATACACACATTATACAGAAGTGTCTGTTATATATACATCGAATTCACAACAAGCTTCATGTGCAAAGTGACTGCATAAAATCATCCTTAAAATTACCGATCACACAAAGTTATCAGTGTACGTATGGCTTCTCTTGTATGGATATATGGTTTCTGATGCTGATGCTGTATTTGTGCTGTAGTGCAGGAATCTGAAAAGGACAGAACAATATTGTCAGTGATAAATGTGAAATCCTGTTCATTCTATATTCTATATTCCCTTTTTTATTTTTTGTTTTTATAGAAGGTGGGTGATGATCACAGCACTGAATCCAGGACAGCATCTACAGTAACAGTCCAGCGTTAGGACATGATTCCGAACACTGGATTATGGCGACAGATGCTGGGACCGCGCTCGTCGTAGTCTTTCTTTGTGTGACACACATGGAAGAACTCGGGCTGTAACGACACACAAATACCATGTAAGATCATTCAGAGGGTGCTGAAAAGTAATACTGAGGCAAGTCCAGCTTAAAAAGACGCAATTTGAGATTCGATGCTTGCTTGTGTGTGTGTTTGTGTGTTACCGTGGAGGCCAACATGGATCCTCCAAACCAGACAGCATATCTCTGCATATGATGCGTGATCACCTGGACCTCGATCGGTTTAGGCTGCAATAAAGAAAGACAGTGAGGTACCAACAAGAAAACCTCTGTACAGAACAAACCGCAGTGATACACGATCAAAACCAAGCTCAAGGCTAGACTTCTGCACACAGTGAAGTGTCAGGTATGACACATACATGTTATAGAACCAAGTTCTCCATTTATACAGTTCTGTAACCGAATCATGACCTACAGCCATCAGCTTTGCTCACATTATACTGATATATTGCTATGAAAGACTCTCTGTTTACTCAGTGGCCTTGAAATGATCACTTAACCCTCATCCAGCCACTTCTGCACCACACCTGCCCTTATTTTGTGCGTTCATGTGCTGTATTGCTCCAAATGCGCTCAGCGGGGTTATATTTAAATGTTGTGCATTACCAGAAAGATTTTTTTTCACTGCCATGTGGCTTTTCATTAACTGTCTAGTAGTACATCAAGGGTACTGGACTTACAAGTACACACTCTTGCAAACATTTACCTCAGAAAGGCAATATTATAAAATTAACACTTATCCATGAGTAATCCCCCCATCATTTAAACACTGCCTGTGAGTTACTGCAGCGTGCTTTAACATTGCTCTGTACCATGGGCGGTGGGTTGAGGTCTAAGACACATCCAGATATGGATATGAGTAAATAGGACCTTCAGCTCGCATTCAGTTATGCTGAAAGTAAAGAAATCCATGCTGGACCGATGTTCTGCGTTCCGAAGCACACTGAACAAAATTAAAGACTGGATGAAGAGCTCAGTATGTGCTTGACCTGTGAACAAAACACACTGGGTCATTTATCAGGAGAATTTGCTCCAGCTCCTGGAAAGGCAACAATGGCTCTATAATCAGGGCTCCCAACTGAGGCAATTTTCACTGGGAGATAATGTCCTTGTATTACTTCTAACATCCTGCTAAAAATTTGCTTGCCATGTGGCAGGAATCTTTCAAGGTCACACGACAGGTCGGTTGACTATAACGAGTTGTGCGCGGTGGTTCTTGTTGCTCTGGTGATGGTGGTAGCAGAGAGATCTGAGGTAAGACCAGACTGTGCAAAACCAGATAATCCTGCTCCAAGACCACTTCCATTTCCCCAGTTGTCCCAGAGAGTAGTGGTTTCCTGATTGTGCATACCTGTTCTCCTCCGCCTGGTTGGTCATACAGACCTCGTAGGAAACCACTTTGAGGGATCATTTTGCAGAGCCAGGGATACACAGGAGAAAAGTTGTTCAGAAAGAATTGGGAAAATTTCAGGAGATGGTGTGACCGAGGAATCACACAGTGACTGGAGCAGCTTCATGGTAATTGTGCAGGATGGGGCAGATCAGTTCTGCATGGATCATCACAAGCTGACTACAATTTATGCTTATTCAATACCCTTTATGGACAAGCTCCTGGATTTGCTGGGTGTTGTTCACTTTGTTTTCCCCCCTAACCCTGGATTTGACCAAGGGCTATTTGTGGATTGTCACCAAGTCCAGGGAGAAATCAACTTTCTCCATCCTGTTCAGTTTACACCAATTCATTACACATATGTTTGGACTCCCTGAGACTAGGCAGGCTCACAACAAACCCAGCGAAGTGTGCAATTGGATGGTATGGCGCCATAAATCTAGGGGAGGTATTTCCTGAGGCTAGCAGGATATCATCATGGGTTGTGCATAAGTATTCATACCTCCATCAGTCTGCTTACTGAGCTCACCAGATCCAGCCCGATGATCAAAGTAGTGCCTAAAGTATTAATCAGCTCTTCCTTGCTTTGCTTTTTTCAGTTCTCTGCTCTGCATGCTGCAGGCCAGTATATTTTTGTCTCCGGAAGCTGAGGTATATTTTGTCACCTGGTGCTGTACATCAGATGGAAGCTCTTTGCTTGGTAGTCCAAATACAGCCTTAATCGAACAAGCATTTTAAGGATCAACTATTGAACTTCCATTAATTTCTGATATTATCTGCTTGGCCAGCTTTTCATTGTCTATTTGAATAATGATCCCTTGGATGAAGGATACCAACCCACAGATTGGTGTCTGGCATTTTAAGAACACAGTGGTATGCTTGACAGTGTGCAGATGGCTCTGTGGCCTGTTGCCTGGTGGTGAAGGGATATAGCGAGTGAACGAGTTGCTTAAATGGGGCTATACCCCAAGAGAGGGATTTGAAAGGTCTGGAGAAAAGCCAGATGGGTAATGGTTGATGTGTGATGCCTGATCCTTGTTTCTTTCACTTGATTTGTATAGGAAATATAATATAAGCTAGAAGCTTGAGGTTTGAATTTGTTGCACAAAAAAAAAAAAAAAGTCAAGCTTGAACATTACCATGGGTCTGCTCTGTTGTCTGGGGAGGATGCTGCTGAATTTGGTACTCAAATCTCAGTCATGGTGCACAGCTGGAACTAAACACAGTGGCCAGTGGATGGTAGCCAATGGTAAAGTATGATAAAAAGAAAGATTGGCCAAGGGTGTTAACAGATAGCTTCTATAGTTAGCATGCTAAAAAGGATTAAATTAAATTAAAGCTACTGTAGCTTCAGCGATCAGCAAACTGGATTTCAGGCATAGCTTCCTTCGTTTATTTGTCAGTACGGCTATCATGCAGTGCTAACTTCCATTCAGCTGCAGCAAGCTGCCCTTTTAGTTTTGATGCATTAGATGCTGAAATGCTAACCTTTATACGTCCTCCGCTGAGCTCCTCACTGAGTCGGAGTCTGGCATCGACGACTCGCTTCAGATCCCTTTGTAGCCGTCGACCGAAGTCCCTGAACATAGTGGATCCTCCAGAGAGCACTATATTCTAAGACACATGAAAACACACGCTAATTAAGTAGTGTTCTTAACAGTAACAATCCTCTGGTTTTTCCATGAGTAAACTCACCCAGAAGTAATTAAGTATAGCAAATAAAGTTTAAAGTTATTGGTATTCGAAAAAAAAACATGACTGATATCCACAGAAGTAAATCAATACTTTAAACCAGTAAACCACTTTTCCAGATGAGTGTATGTGAATTTGCTCAAGGCCTGCCTCTTTTCAGGGGCCATGCTTGCTATGCATCATCTTCAATTATAGCAACAGAGATTGCGTCTCAAAATGAAATGGATTTCAAGATAAAATTCAGCAATTAGTGAGAAAACTGGTTTAGCCTCAGCTGCCGAGGGTCTCTGACGAGCAGCGAGGGAGGCGTTTGCAACTTATATGGAGGTGGATATTATTTTTTCCCAGCAGCAGAATTGTACAAGAAATGATTGTGTTATTGATCATAGCAAATGAGCTGAACAACAACATGAGTAATCACCTGCTGGCTGCTGTGCTGTAGGTTCGTATCATTCATTTAATTGCAGTGGGTTTTTTTAGGGCTTAAACTCATGCACTATTAAATGCTATGGAAATATTCTATTGTGAGAAATATCTAGGGTTAGTTATAAAGTCCTATGTATAACCCTATTCATTCTTACTCTCATGCTAGCATGTTTCTGACCATTTCCCTTTTTTTATTAAAACGAATTGAGACAATGTGCAAATTCACGCACCCAATTACCAAGACGGATGACGACTTGGATGAAAAGTAGGATGCAGAGTCTTAGTAAGGAAAGAACAGCTTATACGCAGCTTAGCACTGCTTCTATATGTCTCAGGAACTATACCGGAGCAATACACACCGTTCTTCAAAAAGATATTCCCTCAGCTGGTGTTCTGATAGTGTTAGAGCATGCTGTTTACCGCGACGCTCCTCCAAAATCCCCCATTAGCTATTCAATTTGGGTTAACTTATTTAATTGGGTTGGGCACAGCAGGGTTTCACATCTGCTTTAGTGCTCTGGATCTCACACGTTAACATTGTGTAATGCCTTTGAGAGCTCATGAGCATATTTGCATCGGTATTAGATTTAAAAATGTTATTTTAGAAAAGACTGGATGCGGAGATATTCAGATGAGTTTAAATCAACCAAACCTTTCGCTGCTCTCTATTCACAGTCCAAATGTTTTCATATTCACTTCACATGCAAATTAAATGAGCTCTTTTAATCCTTGGCACTTCTAATTACCAGGTTCCCAAATTGGATTTTGTCAAAGCTTTGTTAGCTTTGTTTGCCCTGACTGACAACACACACACACACACACACACACACACACACACACACACACACACAGCATACTGAAACACAATAAACTCTGTATCTGCTGCATTAATATTTAGGCTTTTTCAAGTAAATGTCACAGTGGTGGTGTCCCAACAGGTGCAACCTCACAGGAAATGATTCGATATGGCTGTTGTGTTTGTTGCGTTGTTTCTAAAAGAGAGTTTGGTGGATGAACAGTGACCTCTAGCTGAGAAACAGGCAAAACACAGACGTGAGGGTTGCCCTCAGAGATAATAAGCTCCTTTAATAAGGGAAGAAACTATGACAATTTAACACAATTTACAGTCAAATTCTCAGTAACAACATAGTGGCTAGGAGTTTAGATGGTAGTGGTGATTGTGCTGAAAAATCCATGAACTTTGAATGAATCCATGATACAGCAGTTAGAAAGAAGCTAAGGCGGCGAACACACTGACCAGTGGCGGTACTGACAGAAGCAGCAGATGTTTGCTAATGGCTCCGCAGCGGTACGCTCGACACTTCTAGCATTACGCTAGTGACATAGGAGCAGAGCTTTGTTCAAGTTGAACTTGATTCAACTTTCTGAGCATAACACAACACTCATCAGTGTCAGTTTACTGTATCCTAATAGCGATTCAGGTGTTTTGATCCTTCAAAGCGGTAAGCGGTATGGGATGAGACGTCTGAAATGATAAATACTAAATGATGATATGCTCTGTGAGCGTCCCATGAAGGCAGTGTCTAATGTTACCAAACTGATCGAGCTCCGTTTTGTTTTTTTCCCCTCACCCTCCAGTCCCAAAGCTACTAGGAGCAAATTTCAATTTTACCAAGTCTTTTTTTTTTTTTATTGTTGAACAGAACATTAGTGCGTTGCATAGCTCAAGAACTTAGGAGTCATAGAGTTATTATGGTCCGAATATTGCATCATGCAGTGATGCTGTTGCTGCCGCTTTGTGTTTTTCAGTGTGATCCTTGCCCGATAATATAACATGCTTACACCACAGCATGGTGAATTCTCAAATCTGATTAATAAAGGCTTGGGATTGGCTCTAATAGTGGAATGTGTTTAAAGACATATTTAAAAAACCCTTATACCAGAAAACTGCTGAATGCTTGATTCTGATTGGTCAGAAGGTGTTTAATTGTTTAACAGCAGCTCCGAATGGGCTCATTCTAATAGTTTCTATAGTAATAACTCATTTACAGTGACTTGTATACAGATTAAAAACAACAGCTGATATAAGTTTCCTGTAAGGAAATGTTTATTTTACACTTACGGAAGGATCCAAAACACACTGACGCCTCAACAAAGGACTTCACTGGAAGGGAGAAAATGGAAGGCTTTGGATTGGCCAAGTCAATCACCAGATTTTAACCTAATTGAATATGCATTTCACCTCCTGAAGAGACTGAAGGAAGAAACCCGGCAAAACAGACAACAAACTGCAGTAAAAGCCTGGAAAGGCATAACCAATGAAGAAACAAGAAATCTGGTGGAGTCACCAGGCTTGATGCAGTTACTGTGAGCAAGGGATACGCAAGTAAATATTAAGTATTGTTGACTTTAATTTAGTTGAAAACATTCTGCTCCAATACTTTCGCTCAGTTAAAAAAACTGGGTGGTTTGATACAAAATGTATGTTCTATATTGTTTAACATGTCTAGATGTAAATACCAGGGAATAAAAACTGAAACTCTGATCTCTCTTCTCATAGTCATCTTTTGATCTCACACACAAATGTCTTCGGTGCACAGCAAAGAAACAAATTAATTGACGTTGCTGTTCCAATACTTATGAAGGGGACTCTAATTAACAAAACACAAAGTTGTAATCGTTGACAAATCACTGTGGTATAAGAGGAATAAAACACTTCAAGGCATGCTGATAAAGGATAACAATAACACTTTGGGGTGGTAACAGTAATGCCGCTTCATCACACCAACCCTTTACTGATTTTTTCTCTATATCAGCATGACACAGAGTGTTTTAGTCGTTTTATAAATTTGATGTGATGTTGATGTAGCGTACCTTGTAAAGTGGTCTTCTCACGTCTATGGGGCAGCTCTGAATGACCTCATCTACAACGTCTGAAATGGGCTCCATGAAGTCCGGGTTGGCAAACTGGAAAAAACAGTCCAAAATCACAGAGTACACAACGATGTTAATTTCACAGATTAAAAATTAAGAAGTAAGGTCATAAATAACAATGACAACTAAGTAATAATCACTCTTGCGCTGGCAATGTATGATGAAAAGTAATGGCATTTTACTCAAAAGTAAAAAGTACAAATGTCGAACGTTTCCATATTTCGTACTGAACTGGGATTATGATGTTATTTCATTTAAACACCTATCCAGTTTCATAAATACACTTGCAAACTACATTGATTTTCCCAACACTTCAATAGAATGGGTTATTTTGTATATATTTACGACATATAGTCCTAATTAAGTCCATGTCAGTCATCGTAGGTGGGGGCAAATACTTTTGCAAGGCACTGTAGTACACTTTTAAAACACCAAAGCATTGTCTATTACCTCTGGGTGGAAGAAAATCTCTGGTCCAAGAAAGCGTTCATATCCCACATCTATGTGAAACTCATTTTTGCTGATGGCGTTGATGCCTTTATATTTCTTTATCCATTTCGCTGGGTCTGTGTCGTACTTCGTGAACTCTTTTACAATGTCTGGGCAGATGTAGCAATACCTCTCCTGGGGGCAAATACAAAACACAGACACATAATACACCACATGAACTGCTGTAGAGTCGAACAGATGGAAAGTAATCCACTGGGCCATTTAACTTCTCTCTCACTTCCACTGTGTCCTTTAATACATCCATCTGATTAATTACGGCTTGTGATTGGCTGTGACGGTGAGCATGAACGTGTTTAAAGACATATTTAAAAATGATTACATCACAAGTCTGTTGAATGCTGGATTCTGATTGGTCAGAAGGTGTTGATTAGTTTTCTATAACAGCAGCTCTGGCACTGGGTTATATTCATTCTAAAACGTTATCGTTTCTATAGTAACCACTTCTATATACTACGGTAACAGTAAACAGTAGCTTTGTTTGCCAAGACACACACACACGCACACGCACACGCACACAGCATACTGAAACACTATAATCTCTGCATCTGAGTTTATAGAAGAGAGTTTGGTGGATGAACAGTGACCTCTAGCTGAGAAAAAGCCAAAACACAGCCGTGAGGGTTGCCCTCATTGATAATGATTTCCTCTTAAAAGAAAGTATGATAATTGAGCAGGTTTAGATGACAGCACTGATTCTGCTGTAAAAATCCATGAACCCTGTAAGTTAGAAAGAACGGAAATGCGTCTCAGACACTAAGAGAATCCTGGCTGTTAGTTAGAAGAGGCTGATAATATAATACATTTATACGATAGCGTTGTGAATTCTCAAATCTGATTGGCCAGCAGCTCAGAATGCGCTCCTTCTAGAAGTTTCTATATTAATAACACATTTACAGAGTGACTTGTACAGCAGCGCTCCATGTAAACAGATTAAAAACAACAGCTGATGTACGTTTTCTATGAGATGTTTATGCAACACTTATGGAAGGAGTCTCCAGTGTCTGCGCTTTGTAACAGTCAGAGGCAAAGCTGTAAACTAAACGTTTCTCGATAACATGACAAGCTAGGGAATTTTTATTTCTTATCATTAAATGTATTTATAAATGGATAAAAAATACGCTGTTTTGTATTTTAGTCAATAAGGAATGATAGTTAGAAATGTTAGGAAACGTCTGGTACAAGAGGGAAAAAAAAGCACTTTAGTAGTTTGGGACAATAATGCCAAACAATACCATCCTATTGTTGATTATTTTCCTTTAACAGCATGACATGACTGTTTTATTCCTTACTCTTTATTACTGGTTTGAAGGAATGGTTTTGTTCACCTTCGTTCCTTCCCTGTATATGGTAGCTTTAGCTGATTGTATTTTTATTTCTGTTACAAACATCTAGCTTAGCGTTAACTTGAAACCATTTCCTATTAAGAAATTACAAAAATCAGTAATCAAAAGTTAACAGATTTTCATTCATCCTTCCTGTTAAACACACTCCTGCTTAGACGTTTTTACCCGTTATTTTGTCCAAATCAGATGATATTTACAGAGCTGATGTTATTACGACTGTTCAGTCAGTGCTATCGGATTCCTGTCTTCTCATCCAGAAGCCAACATCTGGATCCAGCAAGGCTGAGCCCTGTAATCTAATTCCACTGGTACAATCAGAGTGACAGCTTTTAAAGATTTTATAACAATTGTTATGAATGATGTAACAGGTTTGAGAGAAAAATGATAAAAGTGAGATTAAATATTCACCTTGACTGCCTTTGCGGTCTCCAGCGACTGTTCAGGAGGAATCCCGACCTCCCTCTCTCTGAGGAGCTGCTGGATGAAGTAGGTGATGTCTCGGCCTGCTATAGGGATGTGCTTTATACAGCTGCCAATCACGTAGCCCTCTGCCTAGGGGTCAGGCAAGAAAAACAAGCACGCATGACTAAACTCCAGCTGCACAAATCAACAGACTCTATTGATTATCGAAGAGAACAAACTCAAAGCCACACAGTGAAACAGACGGAACAGCCACACTCGAATAAATCTGTTGAAGCAGCTTGTTACAAGCTTAGATTTTCGCTCAGGATGTGACTGAATATATGGTATTATTCGGATTCTGTAAAGATGCTAGAAAGGTTCGCACACACTACTCTCACACTGAGGTTTAGGTGTGTATCAGGACTGACATCCTGATTTGCATGTGGATGTGAGCATGCGGTCAGACATGAAGCTTGCAGGACTAAGAAAGTCCACGTAACCATGGTAACATGAACGCTGGATGCTGCTGGATGCATTCACAGCCTCATCCTTAGTGACTGCCTGGTCAGAGGCGCTCAGGTTTAAATTAGCCTGGTTTAGATTTCGAAAACTGGAACTAGAAAATATGACTGAAAGGTAGAAACAAAAACACTACCTACGTGAGCAGGGTTAAAAAACAGTTCTACAGACACCACTAGCTGAGAACAGTTACGAACCAGAGCGATGTAGCTGAGGTGGAGGAACCCTCACTGCCAGAATTCACACACCATGCTGACTGACACGTCTAGAAATCAATGTCCGGTTTAGGCCACGCCCACTTCAGGATAAAATCTGTGTATATCTACGGATATTTGGAGCACTAAAAAGCGCAGACATACTGTAGATGGCATTGTATTACACCCCAGGATTACAATTTAATCTTTATATGTGCCTCAGACAAAATAAAAAGGCACCGAAGGCCAATTACACACAGATAAATATGAAACAAGTGTATTAACCCATCTCTCAGAGCCTAATGGGACGTGAAATGAGTTCCTTGGTTAAACATTCATAGACAGTGATGCTGTTAATTACAAGACAAATATCTGCTGTGTGCTAAAAGAGACTAATTAAAGGAAAAGGCCTTTTCCTTTTTGAGCTAGATGCTTTCCAATAAAATATAATGTTATGAGATCTCAATTCTCAGTTTAATCATGACCTCCTCCTTAGGACTATTTATTGGAGGGATTAATTCAATTACTCCAATCCTGGCATATAACGAGGGACGTATATCTCCTCAGGAGAAGATTAAATAAAAGCTTTTTTGGACCTCTGTTATGCTAACTGTACACTAGCGGACTTTGAAGAGTCTGAAAGAAAAAATCTTTTAAATGTCTAAAGTCTGACTCCCTCTCACATCTAAAGACAACGTGTCAGTAGGTGTTAGTCAGAGACTATGAGTTTGTAAAGAACGCGGCCTCCTGGAGTCAGGAGACGTTCCTGTCCTCGCTTTGCAGCTTCCTGTTTGGGGCTGGAGAGAGCTCACCAGATGGTGGTTAAGTGTCCATGTCACTATTTGCAAAACTGAAAACTTATGATAATACTAAACACGGTCGTTTTGATCGGCACGTCAAGACAGGAAATAGACACTTAAGACAGCTGTCCTGACCAGCTCCAACTCCAGCAAAACGCTCATGATTTCATTCCGACACCGGAAACGTGTCTGCGAAGGTGAAATCGCTTGAGAAGTCGTTGGTGTAAGGCCGGGAGTAGACATCATGACAACGAATAAAAATAAAAAGCATGGTAATAATGAAAGTCATGCTAACTAGCCCTCAGTTAGTTAGCTTTCATTAGTTAGCTAGTTAGCTTTCATTCACTATTGGTGCAGGTGAAGTGTTGCTTTAATTATAAGACTTAAAATCTACTCTACATAAAGTAGTTTTATTTCAAAACAATGATATAATAAAAAAGATCGTACCACAGGTATCACATGTGTGACTCCATCTCCACTGTCAATGACCGTTCCCGTTAGTGTTCGCTGTCCAACCTGCTTGGATGTCCATGAGGCCGCTAGAGCCAGAACAGCCTGCAGCTCACCACACACACACACACACACACACACAATATCACACACTGACACTAATGAGATCTGTCAATTTTGATAAACTGAAGTAACAATGATTGTCATGAGTGCAAAGTTAAGTTTAGAGGATTAGTATTCAAAATGATACATGTGCATATTTGTCTACACACACACACACATATATATATAAAATTTTCAACAAAATCTTGCAGTTTGTGTCACAATCTTAAAACTTCACCTTGGAAAAACATTAAAACATCTTTTTCTGGTCAGGCAAAATTCAGCTTTTATTTTTATTTTAAAATTCAACTCTTAGCTTTAAACAGTTTATCAGTTTAGCAATACATGTGTATATTAATTTACATTAATATGACATTTTTCCTTTTCGTCTTTCTGTGCTTATCAATGATGTGACTGGAAGCACCTTTACCTGGACGGCGATGTAAAGGCCTGGAATGTTGAAGGTTTCAAACATGATCTCGGCTAAATATTCTCTGTTCTCTGGTGTGTTCAGAGGAGGCTCTGTCTGATTGCAATAAAAAATAAAGCAGGAAAAACATCAGTATTACAGCGACATGAAGCTCCAAAATAAAACAAATCATTCTGATGATTGTCACCTACTCCCACTTTAATAGGAACACCTGTTCAGCTGCATGTGTAATCATTCTGTTATCCAGTCAGCCAATCATGTGGCAGCAGATCATGCAGATACAGGTTTCAACTAACGTTCACATAAAGCATCAGTATGAGGAAAATCTCAGCGATCTCACGGACACTGGCTGTGGAAGTTTGAGTATTTCAGAAACGGATGATTTCCGGGGGTCTCTCACAAGACTTTACACTTGATGCAAAAAACATCCTGTCATTGGAAGTTCTGCAGGTGGAAACATCTTGATGATGAGTGAGATCAGAGGAGAGTGGACTGGTTTGAGTTGACAGGAAGGCTACAGTAAGCCAGATAATCACTCCTTACAACTGTGGTGAGGAGAAAAGCGTCTCAGAATGGACAACACGTCAACCCTACAACAGAGGAAGACCACATCGAGTTCCACTCATGTCAGCCAAGAAGAGGAACCTGAGGCTAAAGATCACCCAAACGGGACTGCTGAAGACTGGAAGATGTTTTCCAAAGGAAGTTGGATTCCTCCAGGAAAGCAAATGAAAACTAGTTCTCACTTTCCAAATACTCAGAAGTCATCACGGGAAGTTAGTGGTGTTCTCATGGGGTCATGAATATGGAAGAAAGTGTACCATTTCCAAATGTGAGTGATCTTGGCGGCCATGGGAGCCAACATGCATTTTGTCTGCACCTCTGCTCCTTTTTCCCTGTTTGTTTGTTGCTCAGTCTCTGGCTGTCCTCCCATAGGTGGATCCATGTGTCAATCCCCATTGGCTTGCTAACACTGAAGGCAGCAACTTGACCAAAACGCAGAGCTATCCCTTTCCCTGGCTGACTGCTATCCTTTGTTGTTAGCATACTAGTATGTTGTTAGCCTGTTTAGCCTATTAGCTTGTCATTATCCTGTTGTTTGTTTGTCTGCCTACAACTACCTTGTATGACTGTTGTTCCATATGTTTTCTTGTATTGTCTTCCTTCCTACCTTGTACCAGCTTCCCAGATTTGAGGACAGGTAAGAATGCACCTATATTCCATCACGTAGGTGTGCTGAATTGTCTAGACACACTAGATTAGAGGGTGGGTGTCACCCTTTGTATTTTTGTTTAGCTAAGCTTAGTGTAGTTAGCTAGCTTTCTATGTTCTGCTAGTTAGGTTAGCTACTAATATACAGCCTAGTGTAGTATCTCTTTTGTTGTGTTCATTCATTTGGCACCATTCATGTTCTCTCTCCTGGGTGAGACGAGCCTCCTTGTTGTCTTGGCTTCATGGTTGTCCTGTTTCCCCTTGCCTATTGCATGTTGAAATAAAAGCTAGGAATGCCTCCAACCTCCTGGGCAATTTCCTCCACCTTCACCATCATCCAGTCAACCTGCAACTGTAAAATGTTATTGTTCTTCCACTCACCCTAGGTCTAGGACTCAGTGGGAATGTAATTTTCACGGATGCATCCATTACCTGGTGATTTTTACCTGGCGATGCACCATTAAATATATTATTAAAAATGGAAAAGAATATAGCACAACCATGACTCTGTCAGGAAAATGCAGTCCACCAAAGCCAGTGCATGGGCAAGAAGGGGATTAGTCTGAAAAGCAACCAAGGAGCCAAGGGTAACTCTGAACATGATGCTCCCACCACCATGCTTCACATCCGACATGCTGCTCTCAGGGTAACGATGAGTGTTGGGTTTCTGCCAAAACCAAAAACTTCACTTTTGTTCTATTCAGACCAGAGAACCTTTTCGTTTCACATATCTAACAAGTCTGAAACATGCCTTATACAGCCCTGCTGTGGACTGACCAGGCTATAGTGGTCCTGAGATCAGGTTCTCCCATCCTGCTCAGAATCACTGGTGTGCCATATTCTTTCTATTTTTCTCATTTTGAGCAACAAGATTAATAAATATTTCTCTGTAAACATCATGTTCATGACCTTCACAGTGGATTCGACCATAAGGTTGGGAAAATCATATTACCCAATTTTCTAAACATATGTACATAATTAATTTCACTTAATGTGAAATTATTCTTAATTTCCTGTACTGTACACTTTAACGTACACTCTTACTAGGCAGGTTAAAGTGTCAGAGCTCTCACCACAAGGAAGTTGTGATCTTCTGGCTCAGCTCGGAGGTATTTAAAAATGATCTGCTCCATAAACTTCTCCATCAGATCCCAGTCCTCGATGATACCATGCCTGATGGGCCACTAGAACACACACACACACACGGGCGCGCAAATGTTTATAGTAGTATTTCTCTCTGTTTCTCAGAGTCTTCAAACAATAATCCATCCATCCATTATCTATAGCGCTTCATCCGTCTGGGTCGCGGGGAAGCTGGAGCCAATCCCAGCATCTTGGGGTGAGAGGCGGGGTACACCCTGGGC
>JAQQZX010000033.1:27619815-27640834 GCA_030068355.1 Notoglanidium maculatum | reverse complement strand
CATGCAAACTCCACACAGAAAGGCACCCTGGGTGACCCGGGGATCGAACCCAGGACCTTCTTGCTGTGAGGCAACAGCGCTAACTTAGGTTAAATGTTATTTTTTGCCACGATGTAATAAACTCAGAGTTGCTCTTAAGGAGAGAGACTACTGATGTCAGAGAAGATTACTTCTTTTATTAGAATTTACAACATTAATCTAAACATCAAGTTTCTTACATTTAGCAAATTAGCTTTCTGACTGGGAACCTAAATTCCCAAGTAACAAAAACTGTTTATATTGTTGCTGTTACTGATATTCCTGTTGTTACTCTTGTAACTACAACTGTTATTGGTATTGTTGTTGGGTTTGTTGTTGGGTTTATTGTCACTTACTGTTTTTTTGGTATTGTTATTGATGTGAATCTAGTTATTGTTATTGTTGGTGGTGATGGTGGCTTTGTTTGTTGTTATTATTGCTGACGTTATTGCTGTTGATTTTGTAATTGTTGATTTTGCTCTGCTTGTTGTCATTATTGTTGTTCTCATTTATATTGTTGTTTTTGTTGTTCTTATTGATATTGTTGTTCATGGTGTTGCAGCTCTTATTAGTCATAATACTACAGCATATGTTCCAGGACATGCTTTAAAATCATCTGTATCAAATCTGACAACAAATACAGACTTAAAACATCTAGAATCGTTAAATGCTCTTCACTTGGCCCTCTGGAGAACCCTTAAATGAACCCTACATATGTAAAACCCAACAACATGCCTGAAAGAGTTCCAAGGAGAACACTTCATTATCCAACAAATCCAAATGACCCTTTTTTTTAAAACAGTATTTTAAATCCCTTACACGTTCTATATATTTAGAAGAAAACAATTAGCGATAATTTTGTAATGACACACTTTCCCAGTTAATAATACACTCTTAGATAATTGCGGGCTATCAGCTTCCAAAAAGCACTCGGATACCCTTTCTGATTTGAAAGCACCTCTCTGAAGCATTCTCCAGTTGATTGAAATGATTAAATTAATTAAGAATCATTATTTCAGAGTCATTGTCACCTGTTTGTACCCATCATGCTGCTATGACTCGTTCTGTTATTGCTGTTGCTCAAGATTGACATGAATACCATCATGGTTCTATTTATTTATCCACCTCCTCTGTACATGCTGTTGTAACCCTTTCAGGAGTTCAGGGATTAGTAAAAATGCATCTTATTTTCTTCTGTTTGTTCCTTATCAGATTCATGCATTAGGGTTTGACAACAATTCGTGGAAGACTGTGAATATAAATGCTCATCCTGGCTCACCTTGGTTGCGTAGTTGGGTTTATCGATCGCTTCATCACCAATGAAGAAATCCAGATCGTCCAGTCCCTTCACGAGGCGTCTCTGAGCCAGGTCTCCAACTCCAGCTGTCTCTCTGATCGCAATGCCTGTGTGTGTGTATGTTAACATCAGACAAGGACATACTGTATATTCTTACATAACACACATCTTTAAGTGTACAACTGATTACACTAATTTCTGAAGAATATCATGTAAATGTAGAAGCTGTCTTGTCATAGTGCATCTGTAAGTGCTAGCCTTGTTTTCCTGTTGCATGATTTCTTGGTTTTGACCCTCTCCTGCTTCACTCGTTCTCATCTACGGCCTCCCTGTGTATTACCCCACTCTACGGCTTATTAATAGCACGTGCCCTAATAACGCACCTATTAAACTCATCATGCACTTAATCCAATGTGATGATTTTATGAGCTAATCCTTTTGATCAGGGGTGTAACAATTCATCATGGCACGGTGCATCACAATACAAAAACATAATGATATGCATGATGGAAATGTGCTGTATCGGCATAATATTATTTCTGCATGCAATGCAACTATGCTGTATGGGACATTTTGTTTACAATATTAAACCTCTGTTTGTAACATTTTTTTATTCATTTCATTTTTATATGGACAAAAATACACGTTATTTTGCATTGTTAATTATACATAAATAAAGAGTCTCTTCAGTCATCATTTTTCTTCATTCAAATTCCGCTTCGATTTTCTGTGAATCGAACCGTGAACGTCGTATCGTGAACTGAATCGACTCCTGACCAGAGCGCATCTCTATATTTCTGAAAGAATTAATTCGACACAGATGGGTCAAAGTGCAAAAAGTGTCACTGCTGCGTTTTTACTGCATTCATTTCACTCCTTACATGATAGACAAGGATATACATTTATTCCACCTGTATCTGCACATCTTGCCTCGGAGTTTCCCCGCAGGTACTGAATATGAGGAGTAGAACACAATGACACTATCTGTATCTTTTTCTGCAGCTTCATTTTTACCCAAAGTGATGTTTCTTTTAGCCATAGACAAGCACAGTGCCAATCTGAGGGCTAGAAAAAGAACAAAGGCAGCATTCTACTGTAAAAGGGCATTAATTAGCACTTCCCTATGGCTCCATTTAATTAAAAACCTGACCCAAATATCTGCAATGATGGGAAAAAAAGTGTACTCTGCAGGTGTTAAAAAAGCATGATGCGTTTACTGCGTGAACATGTTGAACATGGCTTGAAAATACAGTACTCACAGGATGGCATGATAAACTGTGGCTCGGTGTTTCCTGCATAGCCGATCTTCGTGTAGCTGAAACGGAGGGCAATAATAATAATAATAATAATAATAATAATAATAACATATCGTCTGGTAGTAGTGAGTAAAAGAGCCGAGTGACGAGTTTGTGTGTTAAAATTGAAACTATTTCTGGTCTGAGGGACTTTAGCAGCTGTGTGATTCACACCTCAGATGTCGCGAGAGTGGCAGGATGTTGAGCTCTGGAAGCTCATTAGCGAGCACTGCATCACATCAACAACTCCACTAGCATTGTAAACAAGGTTCGGAAATTAAAGCTCTTAATGAGAAGATGGCATCATTACAGCGAATCTAATAGAAGTCCGGTATAATCAGCAAAATATTTACTGCTGCATGATTAGTCCTAGAGGTAATTATCCCATTAACCACTGTAATATTTGGTTGAATATAACAGAATGATTTCTGCCCTCATTATCTAGCAGCTTATAAAATAGCACTTGATCCAGCACACTGTTATTTTGTTATACATTTCTTTTTTGTGCTAAAACAGTTCATTGTGTGCCATGAGATACTAAACAGAGATCAAGTTGCAACGTGTGCAATATGTATGTGAGGTTTTTTATCACACTTTGGGTTTTTAAACTATTTGATTTGATTTGAATAAAATAATGAATAATGTTGCTGTTATTTCAGTGCGCGCTCCTCTACAGAAAACATGCCATAGTTTGAAGGACAAGCTGACCGATTTCTCGCCTGCTTACAGCTTACTTTTAAGTGTTGTTAATAATGTTATCCATAAACAGGTCAGATCTCAAGATGAGCAGTGATTAAAATGCGTCTCCTCTGCTGTGACAAAGAAGGGACAATACTGTTCATTCATTAATAGTGGCATGTTCGTGTATGCAATATTAATCTCCAATAGCATTCTATAGTCATATTGTGGTTAGATCAATCTGTCAGAAATATTCAGAATCGTGTGTAACTGAGACTCGCTCCTGTTGTACTCAAACTCCACCCCATGAGTGCCAGGATCAATGCCAGGATCAAACTACACGAACTGAACCCGATTCTGTCGTCGCAGACATATTTTCAGCATCAAACCTGAATATAAACTTCAGGAACGATGAAAAGGCCTTTTAGTGATATGGGGTCTGGGACACCCCACGACACCCTGACGAGAAGTCAAGCGTGTCAGAATTTTTTATATTTTCTCATCTAGTTTGACATCACGTCCCTTGACGTTTCTTCTGTAGCCATGACTGACAGTTGCCCGACCACACGCGAGGACGTGAACGATGATGGGTCAAACTTGTAGTGTTTCCAGTCTCCTGACCAAGACACAGCAAGAGTTTATGGCACTAATCTGACCAGGTGACCATCATGAAAAGACAAAAATATTGTGCAGTCTGATTCCGGCACAACTTACACAACTTCTGAATATTCTGTTATTGAGTCTGTAGGTACATCAGAGGTCTGAATATCTCAGATCAGCTGTGTGTAATCCTCAATAAGAGTGTGTTTAACTCAACTCTGAACACAGCCCAAAATAAAGTCAACCTCAGAGGGGGGTGTGTGTGTGGGTGTGTGTGTGGGTGTGTGTGTGGGTGTGTGTTATACCCCCAACTCACCCAGTCCCATAATCGATGACACACGGAGGTAAAGGCACTGCCATGTCCTGACACTCTGGTGATAAACCGCACGCGCGCGCACACACACACACACACACACACACACACACACACACACGCAACTTTTCGCACTGACGCACTTTTAACACGCACACACACACCTTCACCTTTTCACACTGATGCACTTTTAAACTATAACACACACACACACACACACACCATCTTATGACGCACTTTTGAACTACACGCACGCGCACCCGCATGCACAGTGATAATATTAATAATAATAAATACCTTTTACAGAGATGACTGTGTTGCCGGTTTATGGCTCTCTCACTGTTTCTCTGCTCTTTTTTCCATCACACACTCAGACTGCTTCCCGAGTCAAAGGCAAAGCGCAAAAATAGAAACACGCAGCATCTGCCAAAAATAATCCCTGATGCCCTTCTGCGCATGGATATTTATTTGGTTTCCTTCGCCGCAGGCCATGGAATTGCAAAACACACACACACACACACACACACACGGATCTGTCCTATGTCCCAAATGCTGCTTCACTCCCTTCTCCTTACAAACTACAGGCTTCTGGACTACATCATTTGCACCCTCAGCAAAAGGATGAAAAAGTACACACAAAAAAACACCAAAATGGATCTTATTGCCTATAAAACATTTAAATAAATAGATAAAATAAAAATATATAAAAAATAATTGTAATTAATAAAATAAATTAAAATGAAACTATAACTATATAGGCTATTTTTGTCATTTGTGTGTTTTGGCGAATAAATAGTCTTTTTTAAATACGAGCCTGTTATTGTTTTAAATGCATTTCGTGTAAACTCGACCTCTTTAAGTTGTTTATTTATTCAGGTTTTTTTCCTCCATAATTTTGTGGCTTAATCAGCAGGGGGCGATATGACACCGCTCACTTATTTTACCAACACGCGTTATTGTATTTAGGTTACGTGACCTTATTTATTTGCCAATTAAATATAAATATAAATAATATAAATAGCCAGGAAAAAAAATTATTGCAAACGGGTTAGGGTTAGGCCAATTAAATTAGGCAGACAGACAGACAGACAGATAGACAGACAGATAGACAGACAGACAGACAGACAGATAGATAGATAGATAGATAGATAGACCAACCTAAAGAAGTGGTGGGTGCAGCTGTATCTTGCCTACTATATACTATAACATAGTCTAGTTGCTCTGCTTTTTTGCTTTTCTGTGGTGTGGCGTGTTTAAATAAGTAAAGTCCTCTCGGGATAGCATACATTTATTTGAAAATATCAAACTACATATAGTTACTGTATAATCTTTAATTTTATACCCTATGTAGAAGGCCATGTGTTATTCTTCTTTTCATTCAGGCAAACGCAATAGCTACCTCTAATTTAAAGGGGTCCTTGAGACGCAGCATGTGACGGTGTCCTGGAGTTCGAATGAATATCATTATTAATTTGTAAATATTGGCAGGTAATATCCTTATAAATTTAGTTAGTGTTATGTTGGAAATCGAAATACTTGATTTAGAACAGAGAAGTGTTTAAATACGGCGCATGCGCGGTATGTTTATTTAGTACATTCATACATCATTATTTTACCTGCTATTATTTTAAAACAGTCAACATTTGTCACCACCAGTTGGGAATTTCATTTGTTATTTTATTTATTTTAATTGAAGTACTTTGTTTTGGTTTTGCTATGCATTATTTACCCGGAAATAGATTCTTTCGCAACTCCTAACCCCGCCCCCCAACCAGGAATCCGAACTGCGCATGCGCAGGGCCGCTGGACAACAGAGATGAGAGATGTCAGGTCGGGTCAGAATGGCTGAAAATGGTGCACAGGTAGAGAGTGATTTATTATTATTATTATATACTCTGATTTTAGAATAAAAAAGTAAGTCTTGAAAGGATTTTTATATTTATTTAAAAGTATTCGATCTATAGAGATAAAATTGCATGCCTTGAACATCAATCCAGTTACATGATTTGTTAAAAGTAAGACAGAGACAACATCCTCAATACTGTATAATCTCACAACCAACTATATAAAATATAAAATAATAGAGTTTACATTTTCATTATGTGTCATTTAGGGTTAATAGCTAGTGTTTTACCAGGACAGAGAGTTTATAGACTAATATTCTCTCTCATTAGTCGGTTAGTTTTTGGTACACACATCTGTAACACATCTGTGTGGGAAATTATTCTAACATGGGCTGGGTGATATGACCAAAAGATTTGAAGACATTTCTCCAGTACAAGGTGTATATAGGTTTGCTTTCAAACTGTCAGCTAAACAGTAGTACATTAAATTATTCATTCCTTCATTTTCAGTAGCTGCTTTATCCTGGTCAGGGTCACAGTGAATCCCTCCACTGGCATGTTTTTGGGCGATGGGAGGAAGCTGGAGAATCTGAAAGTATGTCATCTCTGATTAATGTTCCTGCTCTTGCAGTTTATTACCCAGACACCTCCTGTCATTCACAGCTATTAGCCAGGATTGAGGGGAGACGGTCACTCGAAGACATCGATCAGCACATTTTCCCCATAAATGGTGGTCCAGCTCAAGGTAACTGGAATAAAGATTACATCCGCTTCAAATTACTAGATGAACTGAAATCCATCTATCCATCCAGCAAGCATAACATCCATCTGTCCATCCATTAATTCAACTAACCAATCATCCCTCCTTCCATCCGTCCAACAAACCAACCATCCAGCAAGCCTACTATCCATTCATCCCTTCATTCATACATTCATGCATCCAACCAACCATCCATCAATTAATCCTACCAAACAATAGAAATGTTTGCCATTAACTATTTTTTATGTTACCAGCTAACTATCCATTCAACCATCCATCCATTCCTTTTTCCTGCCAACCGAACATCCATTGATCCTTCCATCCATTCATCCAACCAACCATAAAACAGAACATGAAATGCTTGTAATTAATTCATTTTTTTTATGTTACCATCCATCCATACATCTTAACAATCCAACCAACCATGCACTGGAAACTGAAACATATGTCATTAACTATTTCAAACCATTACCATTCAGCTATACAGACATACAGTAGAAACTGTACTGCTTGTCATAGGATATGTTTTTACATCACCCTCCATCCAGTCAACCGATCATTCTCCCATCCTTGACTATCTATCCAATAGAAACTAAAGGACTTGTCATTAACATGCTTTTACATTTTTTTTCGCCTCCAGGTGATGTCATTGAGTTTCACGGAGTAGAAGGGAGTGGTAAGACCGAGATGTTGTACCACCTCCTGAGCCGTTGCATCCTCCCCAGACACAGAGGAGGCCTGGAGGTGGAGGTCGTCTTCGTAGACACAGACTACCACTTCGACATGCTGCGTCTGGTGAGCGTCCTGGAGGCCTGTCTGACCTCGTCACCGCCGGAGAGCGACATGGAGGAGGTTGTCCGTTCCAGCCTGCGTCGCCTCTCCGTGCTCCACTGCTCCAGCTCTGTCCAGCTCCTCCTCACGCTGCACTATCTGGAGGGAACTCTGTGCAGCCGGCCCGCTCTCTGCCTGCTGGTCATAGACAGCATCTCCGCTTTCTATTGGATAGACCGCGCCAACGGGGGGGACAGCTTGGCTCGGCAGGAAGCCAACCTGAGGAAGTGCACCGAGATCCTGGAGAGGCTCAGGAGAGACTACGGTGTTGTCGTTATTGCCACCACACATGCGGTCATGAGGAATTATTCATCCAGCTCGACACCGTCTGGACCGTCAGAACCGAGCGGATCCACTCCTTCGTGGAAATGCGGCTCGGACTTCGACAAGCAGTATCTGTGTCGAGCCTGGCAAAAGATCCTCACACACAGACTTCTGTTCTCAAAAAGTGACCAAAGTAGTGCATCCGAGGACCACAAACAGCTTTTCTCAGTGGCATGTAACACTGTAAGGACTAAAGGTGTTCATCGATGTGTGTTTTATGTCACAGATGCAGGCATTCAGTTCAGTGAGTGAGCAGCACTACACACATCTGTGATTAAATTCTTCAAATCAGATGTTTCACGAGACGGAATAACAGGAAGTGGACAGGGTCTGCAGTTTTGGGTTATTGTTCTGTCTGATCTCTGAAAGAAACAAACATTCGCAACATGGAAAACTATCATCATCAGGCTAAAGACAGTTAAAGAGTCGTAGCGATGCTTCGCTGATCAGAGGACTATTTTCATATAAGTATTAACTATTGATTTTCACTTTTCTTAAGTTGTTTTTAAAGAAAACACTGGATTTTAATAAAGAAACTGGAAATAACTTGTGTCCGATTATCGATATGTTTACCTTACACCTTATTTTGTCTTTATAGAGCTTTACTGGGTGTAAAGTGTCACTGGGGCAATTTTTGTTTATCAGTTTCGAGATGTACAGAGCAGCTGTAGAGTTGAAATGATGTTTTGCCTCAATCTGCTTTCATTACTACTGCGCTTTTATTTTGGAAAGTTATTTAATGAAGTTGTTCTGGTGCCCTGCTGTTCTCCTTCTCCTCCTCATGTTACTCTGTGACTCATCCTGCATTCATCTTAACTCAGAAATTGAACATCTGAACCTGGAATTATATAATTTTTGAGCTCTGCACGTTCGAATTCGAAATAAATAAACATGGATGCTTCCTTGAAGGTGTCTTGTTAACAACTAGCTAGCTAGTTTATAACATTAAACCGTGAACTGTATAGCGAGTGTTGTAGATTTATCCAAATAACATGTGTAAACTGATTGGTCTGATGTAAATACTACTATGACGTCATTTAAAGTAGTGGAGCGATATTTATTTACCATCATGTCTTACACTGAACTCAGAGTTGAGGAGACCTTCCTATGTTTAGGGGTTGACAAGTTAGTCGAATGCAGCATCAGTCCACGTAAAGGTGGTGTGTTTGCTCTGCCTTTCTGCTTATATGCAGTTTCCTCAGCTGCCATTTTTCATGTTTCACTGCAATATAAATTGCGGCTTTTATTTGTTTAGCTGCGGTTAAAGTTTAAGGTTGTACCAGGGTCTGATTGCTGTCGTTAGTGGGGTTTTTTTTTTTTTTTTTTCAGAAGGCTGGCTTTAAGGGTTTAACTGTTATAGAACCTGGAGTCAGGGCCATAAGTATTTAAACAGTGACACAATTTTCATAATTTTGTACAGTACAATGGAGTTAGCACTGTCGCCTCACAGCAAGAAGGTCCTGGGTTCAATCCCCGGGTCACCCAGGGTGCCTTTCTGTGCGGAGTTTGCATGTTCTCCTTGTACAGTTAAATCAAACACTGATTCAGGGTGTCAATACTTTTGCGCTGGTTTATTAGTGTAGTTAAATCCTGATGAACAACAGCACAGAATGTGTCAAACCGCACTCCAAGGAACAGTCAAATGAAACTTCCAGCTTCAGTGCTTTTCAGACTACACTGTTCACGAGATAAATAACTAAATCAATGCACGGAATAGTTTTTCTCCAGGGTAAAGGTGCAGGTCTGAGTGTTCATGGGTGGAGGTTTGGTAAACTGGATTTTATGCTGTCTGTTTCTCCTGCTTCATCACCTGGAACCTTCTTCCCTTGTGGCTCATTTCCTGTAGCTATAGATGGATTCTGTGGATTTGTATCTAAGAGGTGCTGCTGCAGGACGTTTATTCTCGATCTGCTCGTACGGAACATCCTGGAAACGCACTCAGTAATGTTTTTCTTTACTCTTCTACACCTGTAATAATTTATAATTCCATTATCTGGTGTCACCCAGAAGAGAACGATTTCCTTTTTGAGTCTGGTTCCTCTCAAGGTTTCTTACTCATGTCCTCTCAGTGAGTTCTTGCTCACCAAACCTACCCCTGCCTCGTTCATTATAGATAGCAGAAGAAGAAGCAGCCTTTATTTGCCGCATGCACATTACAGCACAGTGAAATTCTTTTTTTATTTATTTTTTTTCATATTCCGACTTTGTTAGGAACAAGAATTTGTTAGGAACCTAAACCTCCATCCAGAGTGCTGTAAAGCTGCTTTGTGCTAATATCTTATGTTAAAAATGCTTCACAAATAAAATTGAATAGAATTTCCAAGCCACATGCATTAAACTGGAGAAGATCCTGCGCTTCAGAAATATTACAGCTCACAGGAATCAGTACCACATCATATCATTGGGGTAATCTTTGGGCAGAAATGTTCTGGGTACCGTGATAAGTCAGACGTAAGCAAAGCTATAGCACTGCACATCCTAGTGTAGGAAAGTGTTGACAGTGCTGAGCCACAGCTCCAGGGGCCCTGGTTCAATCCTGAGCTCGGGTTACTCTCCGTGTAGAGTTCTGCATGTTCACCTCCAGGTTCTCAGGTTTCTCGAACATCCCAAAAACATGCATGTTGTTGGATTGGTAGCTCTAAACTGTCCAGACATGTGCATGGTACCCTGAGATGAATTGGCTTCCCATCCAGGCTGCATTCCTGCCTTTTACTGACACTTTACTTATCTATAGATGTCTATGCTGCAGGTGAAAGTATGGCAGACCATTTTTAAAAACTGCAATAAACAGAAATTTTCTCAGATTGCGAAACTTGCAAAAGTTCAATTTAATTTAACATCCCATGGTCTTAGACACTGTGCATGCCATCACCCATATCAGTACACATCCATCCATCCATCCATTATCTATACCACTTATCCATTAAGGTCATGGGGAAGCTGGAGCCAATCCCAGCTGACTTCAGGTGAGAGGCGGGGTTACACCCTGGGCAGGTCACCAATCTATTGCAGGGTCGGTACATATAACCCAACACAATAACATTCACCACCCCTACAAATGTTTGAAAGATATTGCACAAAAGGTATTCTCTAAATAATCAAATTCATCTGAAAAAAAATTTTTCCAGTTAAATCAACCTGAAAATTCAATGTATAAGTGTCAGGTGCTCTAATGTCTAAAAAGTTGTCATGAAACAGAAGCAGCTGGATGTAAGTTCAAGGTTTTTAATTCAAAATCCAAATGAGCAATCAACAACAGGAAGAACAGGGAGACAAAAACAGCAAAAATGTAACCAGGAAGAAAGCAGGGGTAAATCTGTAATATGTAATATATATACAACAATGCAGGGCAATCGAAGGACAGATGCATAGCAAACAGAAAAGCAAAGCTCAGAAATGCGCACTGGAAATGGCTGAACATCTCAAATATTAGCAGTGACTAAAACAGTAAAAAAATACTGAACAAATGAGACTGAACAGCTAATGGACCAATGCCTTGTGGCATCTCTGTGGATGTTCGAGGGTCAGCTCCAAAGGGCCTTGTTAAGGAAAAAGTCTCTTCGCTTGGATGTATTAAAGGTTGGAGTGGTCAGTCAGACATAGGAATGGGTGTAATGTTCTACCCAGCCAGTGTCTCCACTCCTCTAGTGCAAGCTTAATGGCTAGCAGCTCTTAACTCACCATTTCATAGTTTTGTAGTGAAAAGAAGGTACATGGATAGAGATTGGAATAATACCTTGTCATTGTGACAATATGGTTCTTATTCCCACATCTGGGTAATACACTACCACCATGAAGGGCAATTTAGAATCAGGTTGTTATAGCACAGGGGCTGAAGTCCACCTTTTTAGGTCCCTGAAGCCTTGGGTTGCTGCAGACTTCCATCTGAGTTTATTTTTCCACCTTTCAGCAGGATGATTAGAGGAGCTAAACTTTTGAACAAACCTATGACAGAAGTTGGCAAACCCGAGGAATCAGTGGAGTTCATTGATGTTGCGAGGCTTGGAACAACCGACTACTGCTTTGCCATTTTGACCCCCTGCTCATCACTAAGATAGAAAGGAAACAGGAAGGAGTCTGGTGAAACAGGCGTTTCTCAGCTTTGACAAACAACTGGTTATCAAGCAAACATTTCAGAAGCTTACACACATGCTGAATATGTTCAGATAGGGTATCCAATGTACCAAAATCTAAATACACTGTAACAATTTGTCCGTCATGTCACATAACCCTTCATTGATGACTTCCTAAGGGGGGATTTATCAATCCATATGGCATGATGAGGTTTTTTATTCTGCCCCTAATAGTGGAAAAGTGTTTTCTACTGATCACCCTCACAAATGCTGATTAGGTTGCATGCTCTTTAGAGGTTAAATGTGTTGAAGAAAGAGAACTTAATTGTTCTTTACCAAATAACAGCACAGGAAGTAGGTATCAATACTTGATGGTTATCTTATTTACACCCGTACAATCTACAGAGTGCATGTCTCGAGACTGTGGTTAACCTCTCCAATGTAGCCTAAGAGCCTCAGTATTCTTCTACATTTCTCCTCAGAGAAATCATGGTTTGCAGAAGGACCCATGGGACTTTGCTTCAGCTTGATCGACAAGGCATCCAAACTTAAACTGTCAATATGCCAAGCAAGTTTGCACTGCACCTTTTCATTAAGTCCTGTTAAAAAAATGCATAAATTGGGTTCATTCCAACTACTACAGGTGGCAATGGTGCAGAAGGACAGAGCATATTCAGTGGCCATAAAGGACCTAAGTTTCATAAGCCACATAAGTCTCTCAGCAGCTTCTCTCCCTTCTGAGATTTAATTTAAAGACTGTCCAAATATGCTAATTTCCTGTTTACTTTGCACTAAACAGCGAAATGACTGTGGTGATACTGGAATTGTCAGAGTAGGAAACTCCCAACTGATGGGTGAAATACAGGAAGCATTACAGCAGGAAGCCCCAACACTGGAAGTAGAGATGGCAGATTTGATGAGGGGAGGAGGTAGCACTCTTAGTGGATGAAGGCTGGATTTCCACATTGGGAGAATGATGAGCTGTAGCATTTGAGAACATTTTCCATTGTGGAGTCCCAATTTCCATATTGATGAGTCTCAACTTGTCCTGGTTAGCCAAACCCTCAGACAGTTTAATGGCATTTCTGAGTTCCAATTCTGGTGAGATTGATACACCCAAGGCAAACAATAAACAGTGTTTAGAAGGTACAGAATACGGGAAAATGGCAAAACCTCAAAAAGATCAATGGCAGCAGTTATTAATCATCTGAGTGGGACTGAGCTCCAGACTATTGATGGCATCTGAATTGGTGATGGATTTGGATGCAACAAAAGAATTTTATCATATAAAAATGTTACATCCATAAATGAAAACTCACTACTTGTATCTCTTGTTTATCTAAAAGCAGGTCAACTTCATAACAGAGTTAAATGGGTTGGTTTCACCTTGTAAATATATACACAGGGATAATGTGAGCTGATAGTGTGGATCCCCTAATTTATACCCAGGTAACTCTAGTTAAAGTGGTACAATGCTCTATATGTGGTGCCTCTTTTATGATTGATATAGAGCTAGGATCATCAGTTGATGACCCATTTACTGGATCCATGTTTTCTCAATCCGTGGCTCCAACTCATCCTCAAACAAATGTAAAATATTTAATATGCTCTTGCCAACAAGACCCAGTGAAATGTATATTCACTACACACAATATGTAAGTGAGACTTGTAAGGTTCTTCAGCTTGTCCTTCTTCAGAAACTCTTAAAAGGTCCCTACACTACATTTCTACTACATTAGAAGGTTTCCCTATCAGTGGGGGTTCCATGTAGAGCCCATTTAGAAACCACAGGACCATTATCCATCCAATGAACCCATGAAGAAACCTTTTTTTTTTTTCTAAGAATGAACTAATTGAGCCTCATGAAGCTACAATTTCATTGCCACTAGCCATAAATTCCCTGCCATAAAGTCTCCCACTGCCAGCATTTTCCCATAGCCTCCACATTCCATGGGCCTCCACACTCCACATTTATCCAATGAGAGCTTGCATAGCAATACATCTTGGCCATAAGGGAAATATTGTATGTCTTGGTTTTCTGCCAAGGCACCACCTTACTGCAGGAGCGGAGTAGAGCCCCTTCTACTGTAGAGGTATTCCAACCCCTGGTGTCCCCTTACTGATAACACAGCAAAGCAGCTTGGCAACGACATCTGAGTGGTGACACTTTTCTCATAACTCCATTAGGGTGCCCCTTCATGGATTATATATGTACGTACTTCAGTGAGCCTCAGGGCTATGTCACTGGGAGCTTAATGCTCCTGGTAGGGCCACCCTTGGTGAACAGATTTGAGGTGAGATATGAGACCCCATGAGAGAAGCCTGGACTGACCTTCTCAGTCTTTTGCCACCATGACCCCCACCAGGAAAAGGTACAGAAAATTGAATGAGCATTTAGCTTGATAGGTTGATCTATGGCAAAATAATAGGTCATGCATACCTACATCTTCTGTGTCCACAGCTGATGTTTAAGCACGCCCCTGCTGCCACATCATGATAATGATTTTAATGGCACTCCCAAAGACTGTTAACTGTGTCACCCTGATCAGGGCTGGAGTTCTCACCAAGTAAATTTTAAATACTGTTTGAAAACACAGGCAGGATCAGAGAGTAGATCCAAATGTTCAGTTTATTCATCAGGTGTATGCAGGATGCATTGGCTTCACTTCCAGCAAACTGCTCACATGTCTGTCTGGGTGACTGCCTCATACTACATGTTCCTACACAGTGAGCTGAACCACAGTAAACACAATGGCCCTTATTCATTAAATTTACATAGAAACTACTGCAAATTTGAGTGCCCAGGCTGACGTAAGAATGAATCTGTGTCTGATTCATGAAAGACATATTTTGTGAAACACATATTATGTACAGTATAACCATATTCATGAAACACATTGAACACAAAAAAGGACTTAGATGTTTGAACTGAATGGAACCAATCTCCCACCCACTACTGATTGATTACCATGTCAAATGTATGCAGCGTGCCCCAATTTATCTTTAAAAACATTTCATTTACATTCAACATGCCAAAGCTTAAAAAGAAAATTGTGACAGTGGAGGTGTGGCCAAGTGCCGACTATGAATATACTATAATACATTGTAATGTATTATAGTATTATTTATTATATTGTAGTTTACTAAACAAAGAGCTGTGGTCCAGTAGAAATTATTAATAAGAAAGTCATTGTCTCTGAAACCTGTCTCCCATGACCACATTCCTCTTGATCCCTGCTAGAGTTCTATCAAAACATTCCGCAAACTCCAGCTTCCAAGATCAGAGCAAAGAAGGCTTTGTGTCTGACATTGCTGAACATAATGATGTTCTTACTGTACATGCTAAGAAGTGGCATAATATCTGAGAACAAAATTTTTAAAAAGCTGAAACAACATAAGAAACACAGCTCCAAAGATGAAAAGGGCAATTAATATGCGTGTCTTTTGCAGTCCTTTGCTTTTACTGAAATTAATGGTGTCATGTAAACATATGTAAACAATTATGGGAGTGTGTAAGCAGTACAGGTAAAAGACAAGACACAGATAGACAGTATCAAATAGGGATGATTCATATCCAAACAAGTGAGGCCAGTAAATAATGCCAGAACAACCACAGAAAAACACAGGAAAACATAGAAATACCACACTCATGAGACCACACTATCCTCATATCACATAGGGCATTGAGTGTTAGTCTTTTGCCAAACGTCTTCCTGTTTGAAGACATTGATCAAGTTCAATAGCTATCAGGTGCTAAGAATCAGAAACATTGAGGAGAAATGACAGTACACACAACATTGGAGTTTGGGTCATGACGTGAAACACAAAATGACTGCAATGAAACACAGGCACAGAAGGGTATACATAATTAAAGGTAAACAAATAATTAAAGGTGAACTTAAAACAGGTGAGGACAATCAGTACCTAAGGCTATAACAGGACATGGGAGAAGATAAGAGCAAAATCAAAATAAAATGCGCATGAGTTTAATATATAAACATAAAGCTTGTTCACGCCGGGAGCTGCGTCACGCGCCGAGAGCTGCAGTGCATGCTGACAGGGGGATTTGTGACAGGATCCCTGACCAGGATTTACTAAAGATGAATGAATTCAATTAATCAGTTACTGTGAACTACTGTATATCTATGTTTTTTCATTCATTTTAGAAAAATGAAACAGGTCATTAGTCCTATTTAATTAAAGCATTATTTATTAATTTAGACGAGCCAAGTTTCCATTTATACACACTCCAACCAGACCTCGTAAAAATGAACCATAAGACAACACTGACACTAACAAACAAACTGTAAGTGGATTTTCCATCCATTATCTATACCACGTATCTGTTAAGGGTTGTTGGGAAGCTCTTTGGGCGAGATGCATGGTTACACCCTGTGCAGGTTGCTAACCTATCTGAGGACTAACACAGAGACAAACAACCATTCACACTCATTTACCTATGTGTAATTTAGAATGTAGAAGAAAACCAGAGCACCAGGAGGAAATCCACGAAGGCATGAGGAGAACATGCAAACTCCATGCAGAAAGGCCCCATTCAGCCAGCAGGTCCAAACCGAGAACCTGCTTGCTAGAGACAGTGCTAACCACTGCACCACCATGCCGCTAAGTTGATTTTGTGTAGGTTAATCAATTGATGAACAGGAGCCAAAATGGTCAAAATGGTCTTTGAGACCATTTGTCCAGATTGTGTTTGACCCTAAATCAGAAGAAGCTCTCTTTTACATCATTGAGGCTGAAGATTCATCTTTCATAACAGCACACATGGTTCACACATGGCATCCTCATTCTCAGTTGTGTCACATCAAGCTTCACAACTGCTTGACTATCCTCATTGCCTGTACCTTTAGTGGCTCTCTGTGTCCTCTGTACAGCCTGTATATGGGCACTATGAACCACGGGTACACCCCGTGAGCATCGGGTGGCTGGTGACAGAGGTGAGACTATCTGTTTGCCAGTGTATGTTAGGATTTGATCCCGTCACATAGCGAGTTTCTTTGTGATCTGTGCCCTAGTGCTGGCACCAGTATGGTGTCAGTGGAAAGCAGTCCAATATTCGGTGATTTTTTTCTGCCTGCTGATGTATGCTCATAATGCTTCACTATTAGCTGCTTATCTGTAGTTGTTAACACTATGTGCCCTTGTTTGGGGGAGCGATGGATGTATCCAAAAGCAGACCATATAATAATTTCTCCACTTCACTAGGCCTGTGTGCATTATACTGTCTTCAAATGTCTTTAATCTGAAATGCAGACACAGTTTTTGACCACCATGTGCTGCTGATGGTTCCATGGTTGAAGGGTTTGCCACAGCACATTCCACTCAGGAAGGATCTTATGTCCCAGCTCCAAGGCTAAATGTGGTGTCCAGATCCAGATCACTTTCACATAAGATTGGTCACAGGTGAGGGACTGCGAACCTACGGTGTGGGAGATCGTTCAACTTTGCAAAAAGCCACAGCAATACTGCTGAAGTGACTGGAGAAGGTTTCCTGAGTAGTGTGAATTTAATCTGTGTGATACTGTGCTATGCTCAGTTCCCATGGGACTTTGGTTCCCTCAAGACCTGTTAAATTCAAGTGGTTATCCAGCCATGCTTAAAGTCTGTGTGTATACCATTTCTGATTCTTAAACTAGCTTTATGCTGTATGGTTTGTAAAAGAATTCTTGATGCATGAGTAGAGAACAATGGTTTTAGCCCACATAATGCTCACCAGTAGCTGATTTAGTGCCATCACTACCAAAACAGCAGGGATAGCTAAGAGGATGGCATGAGATGACACAAAACTCATTGGACAGCTACAAATGCAGTAGTGGTGATGATGAAATGTAAATGAAACATACCAGTGGACAGAAAATCCAGAAAATTCTCATTACCTCAAGCATTTTGAAGAATGTTCATGTTTATATGAGCCTGTTTTCTGGATAATTGATGACAAGCAGAATGTAAACATTTTCTTTAATCACAGGTCTTCATTAGAAGATCTTCATTTTATACTCTGACATGGAGATCACATTCTGTTATAGAATTCAGCCAAGACTTTATTTGGATCATCTCATACAATGTATCAAGTCTTAAAAAGAAGGCTATCTTAAAAGAAGCCTTTAGAAGTTCCAGCACCTGCTTTATAGCACCTCGAGCTTATTCACTCTCTCTGCAATTAAGGATTTAATTCTGACTTTTTTGAGCAATCTAAACTTTTAGCACTCAAGTAGCCCTCAAAAGGATTTGTCCATAGCCAAAGGGTCCTCATGGTTCCCATATGGATGTTTGGCTCAATATTACATTCCTGTTTAAGGTGTAGTGGATTGATTAGTGCGTTGGAGTGACTTCCTTCACCGATTACTAGAATGCACATCAATTATTTCCAGTCCAGACCTCGAGTCCTAATGTGAACTTGACTGCTGACATTTATCAAATGGGTATATCAGCTGGATATATTCATCAAAGATGGTTCATTTATCAAATCGTGTCATTGTGACACTGGTATCCATCATCCAATGTTCAACATTTCTGGTGGTCTGTAGGAATAAAACAGGATTCTTCATTTTGCAGACTTCCTTATGCAGAGTGACTTATGACTTATTTTATACTACTAAGTAGTTGAGGGTTAAGGGTCTTGCTCAAACGTACCCCTTTTCCACCAGCAGGGAGCGGGTTCCATTCTGGTTGAGTGAACTTTTCAGAGCATTTTGACCAAAAATAAATTGGTTTGGAACCTGAAAGTGTGATTCCCAGCTGGAACCAAAAGCTTTCTCCAGTGTGAACCGTGACAACATCAGTGGGCGTGTCATTAGTTTTGAGAGGAAGCAGAGCGCAGCAATGGGGAACACAATGGAAAAGGATCAATCAGACAGATAACAAAAGCTCGCAGGTAATCAATGCAATGCACCATCTTGCTTTTACTGTTTATTCTGTCGTGCATTGTGCAACACCCTCTGTTGATGATGCATCCTTGATTACAATGGTTCTGCTCAAAACCGGTGGAAACGCGAGCTGGTTCACTACCTTGCACCAAGGTTCAAAGAATCCATTCCCTGCTGTCAACACAAAAGCACTTATAATAAGGTCAAAACAGTTTGTATTAATAACAGTTGCATGTAGTATATATAGACCAGGCATTCAGACATAATGCAATTTATGGTTGCTATGGCAACATTCCTTAGACATATGCAATAAAAATGATCCCATTTCAATAGTAAACTAGCTTCATTAGCTGCTGTGCATGATCACTTTATCAGTCCATTTATTCACCTGTTGGGGCCTACAAAGCCTTTTGTCGTTTGTCTGTTGGTTATGTTTTTCCTGTTTATTCTCCTGTTCCGCCCTTTCACTTACATGCTATTGCTTTATATAAACCCTCTATGGTTTTGACCTTTTTTCCTTCATTTATTATTACTCTCTTGCCCACTGTTTTGTATGCTCTTGTTCCAATAAACTCCTTTTTATAGAGTTTTAACCTCCAGTCATTCTTCATCTCCAGATCTGATTTTAAAAAAAAGGCAGCGTGACATCTGGCAGTTAAAACAGAAATGTCAAGGAGATTAGACAAAGATTGGCCAAGCGTTGGGGCAAAATTAGTCAGGATGCTGCACAGATGATATAAATGAGGTTGCAGGCTGTTACAAATGGTGTACAGCTGTACATACAAATTATTACAGAAGATTTACATCACATGCCGAAAAGGACATGCAAACTGCTGAACTTGTTTTAAAAGTCTTTTTAAAAAGGGCATTTTCTTTTTTTGTTAAAACAACCCCAGAAATTCAGAAAATCTAACCAAGAAACAGGTAGAAGAGAATCGAGAATTGTGTAGCATTAAAGGTTTCTTATAATACACAGCGACGTTGAATCCTGGCTTCTGATTGGTCAGAAGGTGTTGATTAGTTTTCCAAATCAGAGGTTTATAAAGAAATGATTTACACTTGCATGAAACGCTTCACAAATGATTCGCTGTTGTTTTGCTTTATATGAGATGATGCATTTAATTTTTCTGTAAAGAGACGTTTATGTAACGTATGGCAGGAGTGTCGGCGCATTGTAACAGTCAGAGGTAAAGCTGTCATTTTATGTTCTCAGTTTACGCTTTGCTGTTTCTCAGTATTCATTTAGTTGTTTACAGGAACGTATCTTCTAAGTGTAGCTATAAATGGATAAAAAAGTATGGTGTATTGTTCTTTGATAAATAAATGAAATTTTAATCATTGGCAAATTGCTGTGGTACAAGAGGGAAGGTGAATAACTTCATCGGTCATTCATTGGTTATTTTCCCATAACAGCAGTTCTGACCAATCAGATTGGAGAATTCATCATCACTCGGCTATGATGGCTTTTCCCTTAGATTTGATCAGAGCTCGAGGTTTTTGCATGTAACTTGCAGTGTTCTTTAGTAGAATGATCTCCAGAGTGTACACTATTCTGAATCATTTTTTGTTGCTTGTGATAATAAAGAAGCATCTGTGAACTGTAACACGCTATACATTCAGTTGATTACATTTCTCTGCATATCTTTTCCTTTACAGGAACAAATCCTGTTTTTCCTTTCACACAAGAAGGTTATTGCCCAGCGTCTGTGTGTGCTGGACAGCGTATATCACTGTGCTTGATGTTTTATTACCGACCCCAAATGCTCTACACATTACTGTGAACTGTACTATAGACTTGAATGGGCATCACTATTGGCATATAGACCGACTCACTGACTCGCTTTTATTTACAAATCTCTACTAAAACCTGTTCTATCTTTATTCGTATCTTTGATTCACAGTCGATACGCGCTACGCTCTAAACTCAGGTTTCTCTTGGCTGTTCCACAAGTCCGGACAGAACTGGCTGAAAATGGATATATCCCTTCAGCATGGATTTTAAAGGCTATATAAAGGAAATGGATATACAGGTGAAACTCGAAAAATTAGAATATTGTGCAAAAGTTCATTTATTTCAGTAATTCAACTTAAAAGGTGAAACT
>JAQQZX010000033.1:27575352-27590591 GCA_030068355.1 Notoglanidium maculatum | reverse complement strand
ACACACACACACACACACACACACACTCTCTCTCTCTCTCTCTCTCTCTCTCACTCCCTCCCACACACACACACTCTCCCACACACACACACTCTCTCTCCACCTCCCCCCCCCCCACACACACACACTCTCTCTCTCGAACTCTCTGCTTCTCGCCAACTCTCTCACTGAGGCTACGATCACAGGGCAAAGTAGTTACGGGAAAAGGCAAGAAAGCTCTCGCTTTTTTGGATGCCTCCTGTCCATTTGTTTGTGATCTTATTGAAGCCGTGTTTCCACAAACACCAGGATTGCGTCGAAGCTTGACTGGGTAAAATTGGAAAATGTGACCCATGGGGTTTCCTTCTGTCTTCTCCTTCTTTTCGCCCTGTTCTCATGCTCTTGTTTTTGTGTTTTTTGTAGAGAGCAGTGTTTGATGGTCACTCACGCCTCCCTCCGCAGCACCCGGTCGCTTGGCTCCCTGTGGAACTGAGCGTCCTGTCCCTCCGTCCCCCAAGCCCCGTTTCCCTCGGGGTTACACGTTACCCCATGCGCTCACTGTTCACCGTCTTACGTCCTGACATTCAGCTACACGTAAAACCCATTTAGGACGTGTGAAGCAGGAATGTAGAGCGACACACAGGGCCCGGCGTATGTTTTATTTAGTGCGCCTGTGCTGTGGACATGGCTGGGGCCTCTCGCTGTCTGTCTCTCTCTCTCTGTCTGTCTCTCTCTCTCTGTCTGTCTGTCTCTCTCTCTGTCTGTCTGTCTGTCTTGCGCTCTCTCTCGCCTCTCTCTCTTGCTTGTTTTTCGTTTCCGGTCTCTCAGGGGACGATGTGTTATTTGTTTGTCTGCGTGTTTGGTTTGGCCCACAGATCCTCACATGCTTTAGTGTGCTGGGGAAAACAGTTTTGCTCCGTTACTTCACTAATCAGCAGTAGTCGTGTGGCGGTAAACGCGCTGGTGATCGTTATAACTGACACATCGGGATACGGTCAGTAGTCGTGTGTCTTTAGGAGATATTTAAATCTGCATTTTCATGTTCAAGAAGCCTACTTTGTTGTGGAGGAGACGACCCTGCGTACATCTTCCTCCATGATGACGAACCTTTAATAAAGAATATTTTTTTAAGATTCTGATCGCTCAGAAGGTTTTTTCTGAGAGTAGCGTTTCTATAGCAACAGCTCCTTCACTCGGACGTTCTGAATGATAAACGTGTTGTTTACGCATGAGGAATTGTTAATATGATGAGGTTCTCCGTAAGTTGGTGTTTATGGAAGGAGTCTCCAGTGTCAGCAGTCATTTATTATCCAAACTGAGAGAGAAACGGCTGGAGTTTATTATTAATAATAATGATAATAATAAGTTGGCTAGTAAGGTAGTTTGGCTGTACCTTTTTATAAAATAGTCCTTCTCTAAATCCTCACCATTCGTTGATGGTACAGTTTATTTACTCACTGTTTTTAAGCACGTGTGTTAATGTGACGCGTTGCGGCGCAGCGCACGGCCTGGGTTTCTCCATTTTTAAACGTTGGCGTTAAACCTGCTCATCACACTCGAGTTATTGGCGTTTCACTCCAAACCAAAGGCTAAGCGAATGGCTGGCCCCGGGGCCCGGCTCTCAGCAGTGCAGTCGACCCGGATTAAACATGTTCCAGGCTCGTTACAATGCTCTGCATTTTCAATGATGTAGGTCATCAATCAGAGCGTCGGCGCCGGGCAGCACGAGCTCCGTCCGTCTCCATCCAGAAACCTTACACTGGACACCTGATCCCTCTTACCCAGCATGCACTGCACACCGCCTGGAGATCAGAGTCACTGTAGCAGAGACCGCGCCGGGAAGCTGCAATTCTCAGAGTAACGCAGAATTTATTTAGCAAAGTCAAGAATTCAGCGGGTCGTTACGACTGAACCCCGGAGCAGGCGTTTGTCCATGACGTGCGGCGCGCGTTCTCCTTAACGTACTCCCGTCTGAGAGGAATGAGTGGTGATGTATTTCCTGTTGCCTAGCAACAATGATTCAGCGATTCGAACCTCTCAAACGGCGAGTGTAGCACGTCGCAGCAGAACTTACGATTTAAAGAAATGTTATTATACTTATTTTTTAATGAGGTTTTTCCGACACACGATACTCATCACGGTATGTTGGCTGTTTATTTTGAAAACTGTCCTTGTAATTTTTTTTTTTTAATTCACCTGCTCTCGAGTGGCAGAAAACGTTCACCTCGTACCGCGAACAGAGAGGAAGGAAACACGTGCTGAGCCGCCGCGCTGCACTTCCTGCTGGGTCGATATTGTGTGATGGGCAAATGACCTTCCAGCTTATGAGAGTGGGGTTAAAAAAAGTGAAATAAACCAAAAATAGCATAAATTTGTTTAAAAAAAAAAGAAAAGAAAAAGTGATTATATTAAGATTTGTTTAAATAAATGTAGTGTTGCATTTTGATTTATATTTTTTTATTTATTATTATTCTTCACGTGATTAAATTCCACACTGAGAAGTTAAATGAAGTCTGTAGAGACGTTGACGCGTGACCTTTGATACGAGATCCCTGGTATTTCATTATTCCTCATGATATTTGTCCTGCTGTGTTGCTGAAATGTTTTCAGAAATTATTTTTCTCTTAAATGCTCGATGCTGCACAATATTATCATGCAAAATATATAATTAAATAAATAAACATTGTTCTAGATAAAATAAAACTAAAAAGGGAATTAAATTTAATTCGTCTGAAAAATTTATTTAATTAGCAAAAATCAATTATGAGCTTTTAATATTAATTAATATTACTTAATATTCTGTTACTCTAATAACAGTTTTTGAGTATTTATATATATATATATATATATATATAAAGTAAGAGTGCTGGAGGTTTCTGACGTCGTGGCTCTCACACGTGGGTTGGTGTTTGGCGTCGAGGCCATTTTCAAAAGCAGTTCGTGTCGAGGGGTTTGGCTTCCTTCTGAGCAGCTCCTCGGCTTGGTTTTTCCTGTTTGAATGCGCTTTCACTGCACCGCCGGCCCCGGCGTCTGTTGTACGAAGTTCGAGTGTGTAACCATGGCGACGAGCAGCTGAGCGCTCGCTGCAGGCCACCGCAAGTCTCCATTGGCTGCTTGACTAAAAGCGGAGGGGGGGAGGGGGAGCTGCGAGTGCCTGCTCGCTCTGCTTTCTCTCACACGCATACACACACACACATACGCGCGCGCGCACACACATTTCACAAGGCTAAGCACAGTGTGTGTTTATAAAGGCTTTCTCAGGGTAATAACAGGGATCTCACATCAGCTGCACCTGCCTGATTAATTCATCCTAAAAACAAGCTGCACGTTGGAAGTTAAAGTCCTGATCCTGGGTTTTTACACGTTATACTCGTTTGAGACTCGTTTAAGCGCTGCGGCTGCATTGTGAAGTCCATGAGTAGAGCAGCAACGCTGTCTTTAAAACAGGAGGACACGCATGCGTTACAATGCCTTTGTTTACTTAAATTCATGCAAATCCGCCGTGGTGCAGGTATACGCTTCAAACTGTCCAAACCACAGTGCGCAGCTCGCCACGCGCGTACGCCAGGCTTTACACCCGAGTTCACAAATAAACTTTTCTGATTCTTCAGGCTAGTGCTTCTCAAAGCGACACCTCTTACTCATGCCCAGCGGCTGGTGGTTGGTTGGTTGGTTGGTTTGTTTGTTTCCTCTGCCAAGGTGTGGTTCGTTTTCTGTTTTTCTGTCTTTGTTTGTTTGCCTGAAAGCAGGATTGCGCAAATCCTACAACTCCAGCCCGAGTTCCGTGTAACTTGGTGGCAGGGTGCAGCTTGGGCCAGGGAAGAACTCGTTACATTTTGGAGCAGATCCAAGTCACAGGGCGGATCTGCGAGTTCAGTTTCGTTTTGCAGCATTTGGCCTTGATGGAAGTCTGCGTTCAACAATTCTGTGCATCTTCAAATCCAGACTGTAAAGTTCAACAATGACGAAACATAGCCGGTGTAGAAATATGATGCCTGCATTGGAACCATATCCGGACATATACAGCCGTCGCGGCTGCAGGTTTGCGCATCACCGAGGAGTCGGCTGTCGTCGATGGTGGAGGCCTGCGCTCTGAAATCGCAACCTGTACTTACCGAAATAACAACAAATGTTGAGTTATTATAGCTATTAGTGTTCGACTCGTTAGAGGGTTTAATCCAAATTGCCGTTATGCGATAGGCACGAAACACTTGTTGCCATGGCGTTAGACCACGTGGATTGTTTTCCTGTAACAGCAAGGCACCGAGCGTTTCAGTTCTCATGTAAAGCTTCCTAACAATCAGAACGTAGCGCCTGTTCTTCTGTTAGCTCCGGTCCTCGGTTGCGTTATAGCAGCTAGAAACGGTCGTTCTCTCGCTAGCCAGTCTTCTTCCTCTCTCTTGAAGTTAAAATAAGCAAGGAACAAAGCTCGTCCTGTTACTGAGAAAGCGTCGCAGAAGGTAAGTACACAGCTCTACCTCTGCACCGACACTGGAGACTCCTTCCATGAACGGGAAATGCTCGTCTCCGTGCGGAGTACGTCCTGTGAGAGTTGGTATTAACTCTCGATTTTCTGTCAGAGCTGCTCTTATGGAGGATCAGTCACCACCACCTGACCAATCAGAATCCAGAGTTCTGGCTTGTAGTAAAAGGTTGAATGCAGTGCGTAAGTTCTTACCCAGAGCTTGCCGTGATGTGTAATCCCTCCTCTGTGCTTCTCGCTCTTGTCTTGCAGGTCTCGTAGTCGAGGCAGAGCTCAGGCTGATGATGAGGACAGCATGGACACCACGGACGCCACGCTGCCGCCAGAGACGGGTGAGGGGAAGTTCATTTTTAGCAGCACCGATCTGTCCGAGGCGTCCGCTCGGCTGTTTCGGTCTCGGTGGTGCGCGTGCCGTCGCGCTGAGAAACGAGAGAGCCCCGAGATCTGAGGTCAGCTTTGAAGAATTCATCGAGCGCTTTTTCACTTCCTTTCTGCTGAGGACGTAAATAGAACGGGGGATTTCTGCAGCCGCTTCAGTCTCGGGGAGTCGACACGAGGAGTGACTAATACTTTCTGAAAGGTGTTACGGTCTCGCCTGCTTTCCTCGTAGCCGCTCTCGCTATGAGGCTGCAGTCACTGGCCTCTGGTCACCGGCGTACGCATAGGGATATGTCCCAAACTTTCCCGTCCTCGCGAACAGCGTGTTTGAGAAGGTGACCATCCGTATGTTATCGGAAATACGCTACGTAAACATGCAATCTGAGTCATGCTACCGTTCAGGAAGAACATTAGCTGCAGAAGGGATCAGGATCAGTCTTATTATTATTATTATTATTGTCCAAGATTAGGATTGGATTTGGAAATGATTTCATTTAGAACTGCAAATGTTTATGCATAAAGGTCGCATTTTTGAAAGATTTTTACAATAGTATAATTTTAACTCAAAATAATTTCCAGTTTTCAGTATCGGCATGAACATCGGAATAGAAAGAGTTGCATCTTATGTTGCGTCGAGTCCCGAGACTGCAAAATGGCCACCGCGAGGGTTCGTACGTGTGGGATGATGATGAGGTGGAGCTTCTGCGTCGCCGTCCCCGTGGAACCGAAAGTATTCGCTCAGGTCTTAGCCAACATTTCTGTCGCAGGATCCAGGAAACACAGCTGAATGAAATAACCACATCATCAAATGTGACATCACAGACCATGCAGACAACAATAAAAAAGTAACCCTATTTCTTTTTAAATTATTTATTTAAAAAATTATTCATAATAAATAATAAACCAGCTGCTTTGAGACAGTTTGTACTTTTATGAAAAATTACTAAAAGCTTATCATGACATCCAGAGTATCTCCGAAATGTGTCGCGACATGTTTGATCACGATATCGGTGCTGTTTTATCATATCGTCCAATCTCAGCGCGCTGAAACCCGACACGCGTCCCTCCCGTCTACATGAACGCTCCGCGCCGCCACGCGTCCCTCCCGTCTACATGAACGCTCCGCGCCGCCACGCGTCCCTCCCGTCTACATGGACGCTCCGCGCCGCCACGCGTCCCTCCCGTCTACATGGACGCTCCGCGCCGCCACGCGTCCCTCCCGTCTACATGAACACTGAGTTTTAACATTTCTGCCCTTTTCAGGGTGTTTTTGCATCACGCTGCTTTGCTGCGGAGGCACAAAACCGCAGAGAAATTATTTTCAGGAATATGTTTGCACGTGCGGATGAGGCCTTGAGTATGACGAGCTCAGCCAAGTGGGTTCTGTATAAAAGTGGGTCACGGAGAGGGTTTTTTGGGCAGCGTTCCATACTGCAGCTCTGTGTGCATGTCGCAGAGCCGGTCTGTGAAATCCCAGGACAGATTTTCGTCCTCTAGGCATCACGCCTCGAGCTTTCAGCTTTATTGGGCTCGTGACGTTATTGACATTAGCGATATTAGCATCGCCGCGGTTTGACCCGCTCCGTGTGGCGTCCTTAAACTCTGCTCTCATTAAGTGATGCGATCTTACCTCCCCACCGCCTATTTTTGCTCTTTTTCTTCTATTTTTTCCAAGAAAAGCTGCTTGGAGATTAATGTCCCTTCCTTTAATTACACTCTGGAGCCTGCCTGCTTCCACTTGTGGGATTTTCCGAGACAGAACGGTCAGCGTGAGAAAAGAGGACTCGGAATTAATGAAAGAGGAAAGTTTTTTCCGTTTGTATGTCGGTCGTCGAGCTCGTCCTGAACGTCTCGCGTGTGTGCTGCCGTTTTGTGTGGAGACAATAAAGACGCAGCGCACGCTTCAGTGCTCCTGCAAAACTACACGGATGTTTTCTCTTCTCTCCGCCGTAGTGGGTTTCACTGAAGGGGGGGAGGAAAATCCCGTCGCTCTTTTAATGAGTGACCGTGAATCACGCTTGGGTCACTGATTCAGAACAACTCGTTTCAGTCTTTTTATTATTCTTCCATGTCAGGAAGTGGAGCATGAGGAACAGGGCGGACTGAAACGTGAACCCGGTCATCATCCTCCTCCTGCGTGACGGCCCACCTGGAGGATTTATCTGCTTTTTATTCCACGTTATACTCTGATTAAGGAAACGTTCGCGTCGTGCAGATAGATCTGGCGTGATTGAGAGAGATGTTAGGATTCAGAGGATTCCACACTGAAGGAAACATCCCACATCCATGAGAGCTGCATGGAACAAGGAACATAAAAACCAAAGAAACCCTGTGATGCAGAAAAGTACACCAAGTTGGCAAATGGTCAGTCGTCCATAAAGGAAAAACAAAGCTCCGTATCAATTCTATCCCGTTTATAACTTGTATTGAGGCAGGGCTAGAGCGGTCGCTGTGCTCGAGCAGCGGTGTACTCGTCCGCAGGCCTCTGCAGGAGTGACGTTCACCCCAAAGCGCACAAGTCCAGCTGCAGGAGTTTGTAGTGGAGCGAGTCTCTGCAGGCTTTACAGCGCTCAGATGGACTGTAGAATGGAAAAGGCTGGTCTCCTGCTGGATTATATCTCATACGGATTGTGCGCTCTCGATCTCCAGACAGTAACGCAGATGTTTTTCTCCCCAGGCCTTGTTTATACCTCTGTACGTGTCGATGTACACCTGCACGTGTCCACTAGATGCCAAAACACCCCTGTCCATCAGTAAAACGTTTAGAGATTAGTGCTCAGCCACGTTAAACACGCAGAGAGCTCCGTCTCGGCTCACGCCGTCGTCTTGACTGTCGTCATGATCTGCAGCTGAAATCCGACACTACGATCCTGTGTTAAAAAAAGGATAAAACTGCAAAACAGTTCCACAGTAAAAACACAACTCGCGTTACAGGCCGTGAGTCTGAACGTGCACGCAGAGGAACGTTTTTACTAAAACCGAACGTGGCAGTCTTGTGTGTATTTGCCTGAGAATGTTCTGTAACTGGAAATTCAGAGCATCTTTAAGTTAAACACAGGCGTTCCTACGTGTGTGTGTGTGTGTGTGTTAGTAATAAGTGCATGTAAATGAATCCGAGTGACTTGTAGCATAAAAGCACTTCAGTCTGTTCTTCACCGTTTCTTTAGCGCAGCATTAAAAAAGACCGTTTTGCATAAAAATGACTGTTAATAAATATCTTTGCTGTTTTTGTTATTAAAGCTAAATGAGCTGGAGCGTTTGTTTGTAGTGAGCTAATGCTTAGGAAAGGAACTTGGTATATATTACTATTGGTATATAATGTAAATTTAAAAAATGTAAATATTTCGTAAAAGAAAAGCGAGAAGGATGAAAGTAAAAAAAATAAAACCGTGTATAGCGTGCGCGTCTTCAGCTGCTTTTTCAAGGATATAAACGGATGCGGTTTGATCTTTACTGGGTTGTTTTTTTCCATTTTTAGGAGCATAAAAAAAATTTTTTTTTGCTCTTTATATGCAGCAGTCATGAAAACATTGTGTAATCTTTTCTTGCGTGTGCTTAACTTGGTGCGCGTGCTGCGTGACCGCTAATACCGTTTAATAGTTTGCTTTTAGATTTGGCAAAAATCCGATCTCGAACGGTTAAACAGCTGGACTGGAATCAGATTTGAATGATTTGTTTGCTCCCGCCCATTGAAACAAAGCTCCGCCCCCAAAACAGAGCTAGCACGCTAGCTAGAGTTATGACATCACTGTGACGCGCACTCGGGTTCGGCTGTAGACGGAGGATTGGCGTCTCTGTCGCGAATTCTGCGTCCAGCTTCATCCCGGTGATAAATGACTCCTATCTTGGAAAAGTGCTGCTAGTGTTCTGCGAAACTGTGCTTCATGTCGTTAAAGCAGAATAGGTTTGTTTTTCTTTGGTCTACGGGAGAATAATCCAGCTGTGCTGGGCGCTTGGAGATTACAGACAGATGTGGGCGGAGTTAAGGGCACAGAGAATCGCACTGTATCAGACGAAGCGCCGAGCCACGTCACGTTACACACCTGTGGCTTTTCGTCGCTCTCCTGACACCAGTGCTCTTTAAAGCATCGAGGGGAAAAAACATCGTGCCTTTTCACACGGCGGTTAACAAGTGCTGGATGGGCGAATCTGCCACGAGTTCACCCCTCCTGAGCAGATCCAAAGGTCACGGCGGCCACCGAGGCTTCTAGCTGCTTCTGTGTTTGGAAAAACAACAACGTGGGGATTTTTTATTTTTTATTTTAACCCTTTACGCTCGTGCACAGGCTGTTTTTAGGAAAGTACAAGACGTAAAACGCCTGAAACGTCACCCGGGACCACGACTGTAATTTAACAGGAAGCGTTATCTTGATTTTTCACGCTTTTTAGACCATTTATGTATCATATTGTGATCAATAAGGTCATACGGTCATATTTCTCTGATGCAGGATGTACAATATTAATTGATTATAAAAAAATTTTTTTTTTTTGCCTCTATGCAATTTATTTTGCGCCACAATACTATTGAATTAATCAATATGTGTTTTTTACAAGAATTATTTATTTATTAATATATATATATATATATATATATATATTATATATCTAGATTATACAATATATTTAGAAAGAATAATATATAAATTATATGTTAAATATTTAGTATCATTATAAATATTAACGGTTGTTTATGGAAGGAAGGGTTTTGTAGAGAGATTTTTTTTTTACCCCTGTACTTATAAAAAAAAATAAATAAATAAATAAAAATTCACATGACCTGGAAATTTAACATGGTGATTTTCTGTATATTTCTTTTACTTAATGGATTACAGAAATAAAAATATGATCGAACGCATGAAAGGTGTGTAAGGCGGCAGGTGCGAGGCTTCATGAACAGCACTCGGGCCAGGTTGTGTGAGCTGCTCTGTGAATCATCTGTTCATGTTTGTTGAAATGAGATCACACTGTGGTTAGACAGGCTGATGTTATAGCGTGTGTGTGTGTGTGTGTGTGTGTGTGTGTGTGTGTGTGTGTGTGTGTGACCTGATGCACTCGTCTGCCCACGCTGGTGTAGCGTGACATACTGACCCCTATTATAATGTCAGCTTTATTTAAGCTGAAAATGGGACCACACACACACGCACGTTCTTATCCATAGCGCTCACGTGCGGTCTCTCCTCTTCATTTTCCAGCCGAATTGATTGACAATCGAGCGGATGGTAATTTAGTCGTCCTGCCTGCGGTCTGTAATTCCATGGATTTGCATCTCGGCTCCCTTGTTTCAGTGTCAGAACCGAAAGATTTCAGATGAAGGATTGGAGACTCGGGCGGGGTCTGTAAACCCTCCGGGGGAGTGACGTAGCAGAACCACGGCTCCGTTTACTCTAGCACATGATGAGGGTACGGTTAATGGGGTACGGTGGGAGTGGGTAAGCACTGAACCGCTCCGGGTGCGCAGCTAATGATCAACTCAGGGTGCCGGAATGAAGCCTGGTGGCAAGTGGAGCTGATTAGTTTCCAACGCTACCACATTTATTCCTCTTGCAGCAGAGCAGTGTGTCAGCAATCACGGTGTTTATTATTAAAGAATGACACGTCCTACCTTTTCCACCATTCATAGCGGAGTTTAATGTTGTGGAAAGGCCAGGAAATAAGTTGGTTCCTGTTCTCACTTACATTAAAGCAGCTTAAACCGCTTTCTTTCTCTCACCGGCCTCTCTGACGCTCTCCGAGTCACAGGTTAGAGGTGAGAATGCAGAATTTTAGTCAGGTCTTTTAGATAAAAGTCACAGTTTTGAGAGAACTTGAGATTTTGAGGTACGAGTCAGCATCATGAGGTAGCAAGTCAGCGTTCGATGTAATAAATCAGCGTTTTGAGATTTGATTTTGATTGAGAAGACAGTATTTTAAGAGTTTGGGATGATAAGTCGGTATGTGGAGTCAGGAGTTTGGAGAGAAGTCACGATTTTGAGAACACGTCAGAGTGTTGAGATACGTTGGAAGTTTGAGGAGTTAGGATTTTTGGAGAAGTTGAGATTTTGAGCTGGCGAGTCCAGACATGTAGCCGAGCCTGAATTTTCAGAAGTTAAAATTCAGACCGGCCTCAAAATTCTGATTTATTATCTGAAAGCCGTGACTTAAGTCAGAATTCTGAATGAATTTTGAGATGAATCAATTCTGAGATAATGTGAGAATTCTGAGATAATGAATTTTGAGATTGAATATGAATTCTGAGATGAGAATTCTGAGATAATGACTATGAATTTTGAGATAATGTGAGAATTCTGAGATAATAACTGAATTTTGAGATAATGTGAGAATTCTGAGATAATGTGAGAATTCTGAGATAATGTGAGAATTCTGAGATAATGACTATGAATTTTGAGATAATTTGAGAATTCTGAGATAATAACTATGAATTTTGAGATAATGTGAATTCTGAGATAATGAATTTTGAGATTGAATATGAATTCTGAGATTAATTCTGAGATAATGACTATGAATTTTGAGATAATGTGAGAATTCTGAGATAATGAATATGAATTTTGAGATAATGTGAGAATTCTGAGATAATGACTATGAATTTTGAGATAATGTGAGAATTCTTAGATAAATCTTAACTTTGAGAAGTCAGAATTTTGAAGAGATGCTTCAAAACTGGGATAATATGTAAACATTTATTAATAGTGAAATTTTTTGGCATTTGAGAATTGAGAGATACGAAGTAAAGATTTTGAGAACAAATATTTGAGATGAAAAAGTCGGCATTTGGCAAACTGCAGCTGCCACAAATAAGAAATATATTTTTCTTTTCTGCTTGGCAGAAACGGTGCCTAGATTAGCAAAACGTGGTAATATTTTAAAACAAACTGCTGAATCCACATTTCTTCTTGTTTTCGTCACTCGAGACTCCCAGGTGTAGCATTTGGAACAGTGCCTTGAATTTTATTATATTCTCTTTTTTTTCTTTCCTCCGTGTTGAGCAGAAGCCATGGAGCTGGACGTAGATGACGATGAGGAGGAGGACTTCCCTCAGACGCTGTCGCCGCTCTTCCAGCGCTCCGTGTCTGAGGACTCTGCCGGCTCATCAGCCTCGACCACTGGGAAAGCCAAAACTAGGTTAGTGGGAAACGCGCGCACGCAATGAGCTGAGTCACGTCTCTGTGGTTTTATATCCGAGAAGAGTAAGAGGATTTTTTTTGATGAATAGCCGTGATGGAGAACGTGTTTGTGCTGCTCGGGGCTAAAAAAAAAAAAGACTGTATACAAAGCAGAGGGCGCGTGACAAAAAGAGCTTGGTGTGTGCGTGTGCGTGTGCGTGTGCGTGTGCGTGTGTGTGTGTGTGTGTGTGTGTGGTTCACCGAGGTCAGTGAGAATGAAGGGGGAGGAGGAAAGCAGGGGCTGAGCAGCAGTGGTAATTGAGCAGGGGGATGATGGGAAGAGGAGGGAGGCCGAGACCCGGCATGATGCAGCCTCGCGACCTGCTGATGCTATTAGTGTACACAGGAAAGAGGAGGGGAAAAACCCCGCGCTCCCTTTCTACTCCCAATTAGCCGCGATTGTCCGCTTTCCGCTGTGCAGCGTATTGAGCAACATGTTGAGGCCTTTACCCTCGCCTCTCCACGTGCACCACGGCCACATGCCTCCGCTTCAGTCAGAGCGGGAATTAAGGACGGAGTAACGCACGCCGGTTCTAATCCCAATTACACCACAGTGTTTTACCACTGATTATAATGTCCCATTAATTAATAAGCAACACATCACGCTTCTAATTATTTTATAGTTAATGTTGTGGAAGAAATGCAAGTTAGCTCCTGTTATACTACAGCGCAGTTCAACGTTTGGATCTGATTGCTCAGAAGTGAGGTCATTTTTGCATTCGTTAGAATTTTGAGAAAATAATTTTTTAGTAATAAAGAATTTTGAGAAAACAAGTCTGAATTTTGAGAATAAAATATAACTGACTGCTCAAATTCCAAGATAAATCAGAAATGAGATGATAAAAATTTGGGAATTCAGAATTTTGAGATAAGTCAGACTTTCGAGATAGAAGAATTTTGAGAAGTCTGAATTGTAAGTAATAAATAAGAATTGAGATGATAAAATATAATTTGAGAAGTCTGAATTGTAAAATAAATCAGAGATTCAGAATTTTGAGATAATGTATCAGAATTTTGAGATAATGAATCAGAATTTTGAGATAATGAATCAGAATTTTGAGATAATGAATCAGAATTTTGAGATAATGAATCAGAATTTTGAGATAATGAATCTTTTTTCAGATCAGTGAGAATTTTTATATGAAGCACAATTTCCAGATAATTTCCAGGTTTCACTCCTGAGTGTGTATAAATGTTGCGTATGAGGAGACTCACTAGCGTGAACCTTGATTCGAATGGTATAATTGTCGCGGAGTTGCTGTGGCTGTTTATCCTGAACACCATGTGAAGGCTAAATCACTCGAAACCAGTTCAGTGAACATTTTACCAATTTCATATTAGTGACTCGAAAGAAAGTGATTCAAAAACAAGTCCATAATCACGAAAAATTAGGTCAGCTGTTGAATCAGGACCAAAGTAATGGCACCCTGTAATGAGGGGAATGCCAGAAAAGCCTACACATGTCATTGCCTACCGCAAAGCCTTTGACCGCGTCGATCATCAGAAGCTTTGGGCCTTAAAGAGCATGGGTGTGCTGAACCATCTGATCAGCCTCATGAGAGACCTTTGTGACCAAGAAGCTGCAGTCCAGGCAGAGTGTGGAGATGCGCAGTGGTGTCAGGCAAGGATGCATTCTGTTTCCGCTCCTGTTCCGTTTGTTTGCCGATGCGATCTTCAGAGAAGACGAACTTGACAAAAATGAAGAAGGAATCAAAGTCGGAGGAAGACATCTGCATATCTAAGATAGTTCACATGACACCACCTTGATAAGCAAGCAGCTCAGAAGGCATGAAGGACTTACTGAGGAACGTCAGAAGCGGAAGCCACAATATGGGGCTCTTGCTCAACCACGAAAATATTGACAACCGACAAATACGATAAAGATAGGTTTGTCCTGGATGGTGATGAGATAGAAGTGGTCAAGGACTTTAACCAATTGGATCAAACACCGACGAGGCATGAACTCAAGATCAAACGACGGATTACCATAGGCAAATGGAGTCTTCACATCTAAGGACATTTCCATGTTGACAAAAATACGACTCGCACGTAATTTGCTCTTTTTAGTGGTCATGTAGAGCTGTGAGAGCTGGACAGTGAAGAAACGGAGCCGGAGACGAACTGATGTGTTCGATATGCAGTACTGGAGATGGATTTTGTCAATCCCACAGACAGCCGGAAGGACGAACAAACCGGTATTGGAACAGCTCGAGCCGACACCATCTCGGATTACAACATTACGCCTCGTCGACTTTGGACGCACGGTTAGGAGCGAGCGATTGGAGGAGGACATCATGATGAATGATGGAATGAGACGCCGAGGAAGGCTGGTAATGCGATGGCTCGATGCGATCACTGCAGCCACCACCAGGACAGTGGCTGGACTCCGTCAACTTGCACAGCGTCGATCTTCTTATAGGTTGTTCATCCATCAGGTCGCTGTAGCTCGGAAGCGAGCAGACGGCCCACGACACAACATGAAAGGTGGATGTGCTGGTGGAAGCGGAAGTGCTGCAGTAGCTGAGCTGCGTTAGTGGAAGTATCCAGGAAGTCCTCGCTCACCGTTTCGTCGTTTTCAGCTCTGAAAGACTTTTATGGGCTTTTATTAGAACTTAGATTCTAATATAAGATTTTATTAGATTATTTAAGACTTTTTATATTAGTCAGTTGCTGATTATAAAACAGATCAGGCATTTTATTTTATTTTTATTTCATTTGCTGGATCCTAAGATTGAAATAACGGTAAAAGAGATTATTGAATTTACTGGACGGGACATTTCTGAGGCTTTTTTTTTGGCTTTGGATCAGAATAATAATTGCAGTCGGCTGTGCTCGAACCCCAGTAATGCCGCTTTCCTCCTGCCCCTGTGTACCTGTAGCTGTGTGCGAGTTAAATGTCAGTCTGCGCTTGACGAGAAGCTCTTTTGGCATCCGAGTGAGCCGGAGTGTGTTTCGGTGTCATGCTTATCCAAGTGGATCGTCATCTCCTCCCCCACAATCCCATCTGAGCAGATCCTCCTCTGTCAGGCGCGTTCCAGCGTTTCCATCCGGCCAGCGGGGAGTTAAAGAGCCGAGAGGAGCCGGGCGCAGCGAGGGGAAAAAGACACGACTGAGCGTGCCATGTCTCTGCTTCGTTTAGGCCAGAAGTTGCATTTCTTATTGAAGCGTGTGTGTGTGTGTGTGTGTGTGTGTGTGTGTGTGTGTGTGTGTGTGTGTGTGTGTGTGTGTGTGTGTGTGTG
>JAQQZX010000033.1:27496845-27508539 GCA_030068355.1 Notoglanidium maculatum | reverse complement strand
CCTCTGTATTCCTGTATTCCTCTGTATTCCTCTGTATTCCTCTGTATTCCTGTATTCCTCTGTATTCCTGTATTCCTGTATTCCTCTGTATTCCTGTATTCCTCTGTATTCCTGTATTCCTCTGTCAACAGCTGGAACTTGGGTATAATTTGGCTGAATGTTTGGAAATTTACCTTTTTGATTGAGACAGAGTTCTTTTGTTGAGTGAGGAAGTGTCTCTCGTCCTCTGTCCCCCCCCCCGAGCACTTTCTGTCCTCCTGAGGAAGCCAGGTTTGTCGTGTCTCCCCCTCTCTCTGGCCAGGCGGTGCTGGGGACCTGGGGACAGTGTCGTTTGTTGTTGTTCAGTTTTGTTTATTCTGTATTGATGACACTCTCTGTGTAACAATTTGTTTGTGTCTTGCCTGTATCATGTCCAAGGAACTTGGATAATGTTTTTTGGTCAAATATTCAGAAGCCTCTCCCTCTGGGTGTGTTTTTCATTGTAAAAGGGCAATGTGATGGTAATCATCTCTCTCTCTCTCTCCAGGTGTGTATCGTGTACGCAGTGTGGAGCCACGTCCCCCGGGCTGCGCTGTGATTGGCAGAATAACTACACGCAGTGCGGTCCGTGTGCCAGCCTGGCCGTGTGCCCGGTGTGTGTGCGCAGTTACAGGGAGGACGAGCTGATCCTGCAGTGCCGGCAGTGCGACAGGTGGGCACTTCTCCATGGCACAGGTGCCCGGTTTGGCTCCGGAGAGAACGTCAGGGGGGAGAATAGAGAAATTCAGAGCAGAGAGGGATGGCAGTGTTTAAATCTCTGCGAGACGTGGATAATCAATTACGCTTCTTTTTGAGCTCTTTTCTGTTTGAGTCTTTTTTCGGCTCTAATACGCCACATCAGTCTAATGTAACTCGCTATTACACCAGTTTACCCCTAACGTCAGACTAGCAACTGTCACCGTGCTCGTCACATGGCTTTAACTTGTGGGCGTGGCTAACTAGATAAACCCAAATTAAATAAACTCATCAGTGTGAAAGTTGTTTGATTTATTCTCGGATTTGTACCGGCTTTGTGAGCAGATTAGCAAAGCCAGCTGACTGTACTAGCTACGATTCTCGCTCCTGTTTCTTCCTACACTTTATTTCTTCATAACGTCTTTATACACGTTTAACGAGAGGTCGTGGATTTATATTCATATATATTGGGAGTAGCAGCAGTAGAGTTCAGAAATTAAATATGACTCGTGAATAAAATCTCCTATGAATGAATGAATAAATAAATAAATAAATAGTTGTCATGGTTATTTTTTACCTAATCCTAAGAAAAGATATATTTTGCAATGTTGGAACAAAATAATGTAGCCTAAAAATATAAAAACTATGGTTCAGACATGAATAATAGTGCTGATAAAGAATTTTTTTATATTATGAAGTTTTAAATTATTCGCTGTATTGTTTCCATCGCAGTTTTACTCAAAATAGACGTCATTTCTTTTTTAAATAATCGACACAACACGGCGCCGGGTTTCCAGGACCTGATAGTGTTGGCGCGGTGATTTCGAGTGCACGCACGTCATGTCACGTGACTTGAATTTTCATTTCAATTTTGCGAAATACTGCTTTGTCGAATCCTGTGGAAACATTCCTGTTGTTGAAAATCCTGTCGTTACGTTACAGTTACTGCATTTCAACTATTTTACTATTCTCTTTTTGTGCACTTATTTTTTTATGTTATTGTTTTCTTCTTTCTGCCAGTTTTACTATTTTTTTTGGTCACACTATGAAGTGCTTAGTGTTTCGTTTAAATCGGAGTAATTGTTATTATTGTTAGAGCATATTAAGAAGTTCATCATCCCCTTTATATTTCCCACGTACCTGCTTTTGCTCCGTCCTCAGGTGGATGCACGCGTCCTGTCAGGGCCTGAACTCGGATGAAGAGGTGGAGAACGCGGCGGATGACGGCTTCGACTGCACGATGTGCAGAATGCTGACGCCCCCAAACCAGGGTACGTTTCGAGCTCTCTGTGGAGCGTTCAGAAGAGAGGTGGTTTTTTTTTATTTTTTTTTTTTATACATTTTCTTATTAATGGAGCAGAACAGAACGCATTTTTCTAATGTGTAGGCATATTATGCAATTATAATGCGTAAGAGCATCTGGCTGTGCCATTCTGCTCCATCATTGCTTTAATTAGCGCTGCCGTTTGAGAACTCCAGAGTCCTGCTGAGCTCCAGCTTCACGTTTACATTCATTTTTCTCCTCATTTGGCTGACGCTTTTATCCCGAATGACTTGCAATTGAGACGGATATAACCGAGCAGATGAAGGTTATGGGGCCAAGCAGAGGCAACCGTCTCATTTTCTTTCACCATAGATGGATGGATGACTCTGATTAACCAGATTTTTAGATCGAAATGATGCATACGAAGCGTCAAGCTATAAGTGTAGTGCTATCGTAATTTTAATCCTTGGATGTCTGTGACGAGATGCAATTTAAAGGAAGTCTCTACGAGTGGTAATGCCTAATCAATACTCATATTTAAGCAGACTGTTACGGATTAATCTCACGCAGGAACATCAGCACCAGAGACAGGCGAGGTCGATTAGATAAACCGCGTAACAGAGCGAGCTCCCGGGTTTGGCCGTCTCGGTTCGGAGATAATCCACAGACACCGACTGCTCACGGCGGCGTTCGAGCAGCAGAAGGATGTGTCGGCATTTCAGCCGCGTTCCCCGGCCAAATTTAATATATTAAAATAGCAGATGGCCTAAATGTGAAATTTGATTCCAACCTGTTCTCGTTTATAACGTGGCAGCTTTAGGCGGATGTGTTCGGTCCACGATGGAGCCAAACTGTATTATTGTGCTTGGAGAAGAAGCCAAAGCAAACGAATTTGAAGGAAACCTGAATAACTGTGTTTTGCTCCAGCTGTTCCAGTTGCACAGATCGCAGAGAGCGTCAGCATTGAGCCACCAGTGGTCATACAGACTGCACCTAGAGTCAGGGAGTATGGTAAATACACACACACACACACACACGCACGTTTTCTATATTTGTGAGGTCCTTCCATTGGCATAATGGTTAATGCCTGAACCGAACCTCAGTAATGAAAAGGAAACTTTTTTGTTTTTTTTTATTTTCTCTTGTTTCTGCTTAAATAAACAACAAAAGAACCCTTTGCTTGTAAGGGCCATCCACATGTCCTCGCAAACCAATTTTAAGATCTTGCTACCCTTGTGAGGACATGTGGTCCTCATAAGGGTGTAAAAACGTAAACACACACACGCAGTCAATTTTATTTTCAGAGCCCCGTTTTAAAAAATCCAGATATGAACCGTTTCACATTGCGACACCATTTCCACGGTCTCCGATACAGACATGCCTTTCTCCAAGCCTAGCTTTAAAGGTGGCGTAAAGTACATTTATTCCTTTTTTTAAATTGTTCTCTGATGTCTAAATAATATGTATGTGACTTTGTTCAAGGCGAAAAATGCCCAGCTGCGGATTTACAACCTTACGATTCAACCCTAGAATGAAACAAGCCGTTTTCTCTTTTCCCCCCCGAACTCATTAATATGTTAATGAGCCCTGCTCTGATTGGGTGGTTTGCAGCGAGGCACCAATGGCTCACACAGAAGCACAGAAGCACCAGAAACAGAAGCACCAACACAGTCAGTTTCTTAGAATGGGACACGCACAGGAAAATAAAATGATCCATAGTTAGCTATGACTAGCAGCTTGGAGCTTGCTAGTAGCTAACGTTGCCCATGCTAGCTGCTTGCTAGGAACATGGAAAAAAATTACTTGCTTGGTAATTGTTTTTCTGTCAAAGTGCCGCATTTACAAGCCGTATTATAATCCTACACAAACACATTTCTTTTTTATAAGAGCTTGGTGAAGTGGGCGTGGCCACGGAAGTTATGCTTGATCGTTACTAGGTCATGTGACCATATAGGTTATACTTGAACTCGGTACCAAACCTAAAAGTCCCAGATGCATTTTAAACATCTAGATCTTTTGAAATCTGTACTTTAGTTTTTTGGGTTTTAAACTGATTTTCCGTGAGACATTAGAAAAGATCAAGTGCTTTCTGGAGTGGAGAAAAAGCGCCGAAACCCACAAGATGTAATGCAGTTTTTACTAACGGGTCAATTCAGGTGAGAAATACATTACCTGGAGTTATTTCCACTGCAAATTTTATTTTAAGGTAAAATACCACAGCGTCTTTAAAGAAATTACAGACATGACTGTTTTGAAAATCCCAGAGAAACTCCAGGAATAAATACATTAGCCCAAACCCTCTTTAACACTCTAACCTCAGTTAAAGAGATTAACTTCGACTGGTAGGCTAATTCCTACTGTGCAGCTTGGTTGTCATGGTAACCAGAAATAGGACATGCATATCACGCTAGCTAACCTGGCTAATGTTAGTGAGAACACACAGCAGCCATGTTTTTTTTATATAAATTGCTCAGAGTATAATAAAACTTTTAAAACCTAAGACTGAAACCTCTCCCATGCCAGCAGGATAATAGCTAGCTGACTTGTTTACTAGCAGTTAACTAGCTCCCTAACTCAGCCAGTGTTGGTCCTGAAGAGACCGTATTGGTATATACTGTATTTTTACAGATGTTGTATAAAGTTCTGAGGAGGAGGATAGATTTGACGCATCTTTCTCCCTGTCAGACCTCCAGAAGACGTACACCCAGGACGGCGTGTGTCTTACCGAATCGGGTCTGTGCCAGCTGCAGAGCCTGTCCGTGCCCTCTGGACGGCGCCGGCGGGCCAAACCCAAGCTCCGCCTCAGGATCATCAACCAGAACAGCGTGGCCGTGCTTCAGGCGCCACTGGATCCGCAGTCCGAGTTCTCCAGAGAGGCCGACGTGGACGACAGCAGAGGTAGATCTCTCGGAGTACCGGTTCTTTAAGTTCTCCTGGAATGAAAAATATTTGATTCTAATACTAAAATGTTTCGAATAGTTCCTGTATCTTAATTAATGCTGTAGAGACCACCAATAAATACGATGGTGCGTCTAGAAAATATATTTCTGGAGATTTTGGAGATACTGTAACAGTGACGAACTTTATTGGGAAACATAGTGACACTGGGCATAAAACCGACCGGCAGTGCAAGAGATGCTGTCGATGTATAAATACAGATTAGAGGAAAAAATACCAAGGATATAAATACATACATGTTAGTAGTCCTGTTCTGTCATAAAGGATTATAAAAAGCCTAATAACGGACATCCAAGCATCAATGGTTCTACAGTTTGCATCCAACCCAATAAGATGCTCTCTTCGTCCCGCCCCCGGGGGCGTGTCTTGCTCTTCAGCAGTCACTCGTTAGCTGGTTGATTGGTATCGTCTTGGTGGCGTGTCTTCTTTACACTTTCCCCGTTACCAGCCATTGCTTGGTTGTAAACTGGTCGCTGTCAGTTCTTTAGGAAGAGGGCGGAGTTTGTGAGCGTTCATGATCGCGTGATAGGCGCTATTAAGAGGAGTGTTTAGCCAACTTGGAGCTGTTCAGTGCCGGAACATCGCCACTCCAGGCTGATGGAGAATTCTGTGTTTACGGATTACACCAGGACTTCTTCATCAGGAAGAGTCAGTAGGGTCACTTTAATCACCACTGACACTCAAACCATATATAGCTAGTTCTCCAACTGTCCGGTTTGTTGGTCGTACGTTTCCCTCTCCACCGTTGGTTTCTCTGGTTGGTTCTCGAGATGTAAATGTACTTCTGGGTTTATATACATCTGCATCGTGACCGTGTCTGTCGTTCACAGGAGGACCGCTGCTGGGCTCTTTGCGTTTCCGAGCCTTGTGCAAGCTAAAGAAAGAACCGTTCTTGGGTTTATTTGGGGATAAGTGGGATTTCTGGGATTGTTTGGCTAGCGTAATCAAGACATCTGCGCCTTAAGGAATTAATTCTTGATGTGATGTTGAGTTGATGGCGATGGCTGTTCCGAAGTGCTCTGTTCGCTCTGGTGTCTAATCGGCACACGGAGATGGAGCAGAGCTGATGAAACCCCATTACCTAAAGACACGAAAGGGATTAGAGCTAGCAGGAGAATGTTGGAGGGAGATGATGTGCTGTGGTGCTGGGAGAACTAAACCGTGTAATGAATCTGACTTAGGAAGGGAAGAAAAGCTTTGTAACAGCAGTCAGTAAATCGTACCACGTAGCTCCTGGCCTGATCTCACCCAATTAATGACCGCTTCATCCATCAGCTGGGCAGGAAAAGGGTTGGAGGATCCCGATGCCTCTCGCAGTAGCACCGAGCAGGGTTCCTACGGTCCGGAAAACCCGGACTAATCTTGGAAAAATAAAAATTTACAGGAGAAACTGGTAGTTTTGAAAATTTTTGTTTTATTATCTCTGATATTTTCAAGAGTCACTTCAGGGCAACACTTCTTTTGTTTTATGGCTTTATTTAAGGGCCCGTCTGTGGACAGTGTGTCACTGTGACCCCCAGAAAACCTCGCCATTATAGATAACTTATAATGCATTTGGTCAACACATTAAAGTTAAGTAACATTTAACACTACTTTTTTTTTTTAACATGTAATGCTAATGTTTTTACTCTCATGCGGCCATCAGTAAATATCTCTAATTATAAAATACCAGTTCCATCACTTTTCCAAAGAAAAAAATAAATTAAAAAGTTTGTTCCAAGATATGCAAATAATGTTAACAGATGAATTCCACCCGCATGAACCCAGATAAAACGAATTAAACCGTTACCAGAAGCCTAATTACATAAATAGCTTTTTCGCCCAATTAATTTTTCTCAGGCGCTCATGGCTTTTTTAATTTTTTAATTTTTTTTTATTTTAAATTAACCTTTTCATGTGTAAAGTCCACGCTCATGTCCGTGACGCTCGTGGACAGTCAATTTAAGTCTCTTTTTTTATAATGTAGGAAATCACTCCTGAATTACTTGAGATCATTGCAGTAATTTAAGGTAGATTTTTGTCGCTCTGTCACTGTTTATATATGTAATACTACATTAAATAAATAAATAAGTAAAATCTTTTGGTGCCACACTGCATTGAGTGCCTCGCTGCATGATGCTGTAGCCCCAAACTCTACATTTTGTATATTCAGAAATGCTATTTTCTAAAATTTTGTCTTCATCACACATTTTATACCTAAATTTTAAAAACTTTTGACAGTATTTATGATTATTATTAGTAGTAATATTTTGGGCATTGTTTTTCAGCTTCTTCTTTTTTCTTTTTTTTTAAACTCATGGCCAATCCATCTATGCTTTAAAAATGTAAAGGCATCAAAATTTGAAATTCTAAACAATCTTTATGCATAAAAGGGTTAATCTGTCTGTTTCTTGTCTTCGCTATACAAAATATTGCTCTTCACAGCGTTTAATGATGTGTTTGTTAATATTCGGGGCGGATGAGCTCATTATGTATCGCAGGCTTGTCGAGAGAGAAATGTGTGCGGTAAGAAGCAGGTGCACTCGCACGTGGGAGGTGCAGGATTGAAATATCGTCTCGCTCTCAGCTCAAACTTGTAGGCTGAGGGTCAGGAAACATGGAGAGAGATTTTAGAACAGCGTGTGTGTGTGTGTGTAATACAATAACCTGCTAAGTGAGATCCTGCTTTGCTGTGTGCAGAGGGGGATCTGATGGACTGTGACGGGAAGTCTGACTCGAGCCCTGAGCGAGAACCCAATGATGAAGAAGTGAAAAGCTCTGAAGGCCTCGACGGGATCAAGAAGAGGAAGAGGAAACCCTACAGGCCAGGTGAGGAAGCGGGAAATATAGAGGCGTGGAGGGAGAGGGAGAGAGAGAAAGGAAGGGAGTAAAAGAAAGAGTTTAGAGGAGAAAGGGATGGAGAAGTGCACTTATCGGAAAGGACAGCTCCACTGGAGTGTGAAATGATGTGGCTGCACAATCCCGACCTTAAATAGCATCCCACAGAGCTCCTGGCTAAGCAGCACTTCTAAAAAGATTTCTTACTCCGAGCTCTAGGAAAGAAGTAATCTCTTAAAAGAGCTTATCATTTTTTAAGTAGTTGTAGCAGTATAGCTCAATTTAACTACGCGTGCTTAAGTTTTACACTTCTGCTCATTTTCCTCCCTTAAGCAGCCCTTGTTGGTATGTGTGGAGTTAGATTATTCCCTTGGTGAGAACTCGGGTTATTTTTGCCACTCTGTCAATCTGAGGTCTTCAGTTCAGTATGGAAATGTACAGTAATGTTAATATCTCGAGGTATCCTGCAGCTCAGGGCGATTTTGTGGACAAAACAAAGATTGAAATGGTCATTAACGACTTTTTTCCTATAAACTAAACAATAGCTCAGTAGAATTTCAAAATGCTACTCAAAGTATACGGCAGAATGTAACAAGTTAATGAAACATGAGGAGAAAATGTCAGAACCGGTGGATTAGTCTGTCTGTCTGTCTGTCTGTCTGTCTGTCTGTCTGTCTGTCTGTCTCTGTCTGTCTGTGTGTCTGTCTGTGTGTCTGTCTCTGTGTGTCTGTCTGTGTGTCTGTCTGTGTCTGTCTGTGTGTCTCTGTCTGTCTGTCTGTCTGTGTCTGTCTGTCTGTCTCTGTCTGTGTGTCTGTCTGTCTCTGTCTGTGTGTCTGTCTGTCTCTGTCTGTGTGTCTGTCTCTGTCTGTGTGTCTGTCTCTGTCTGTGTGTCTGTCTCTGTCTGTGTGTCTGTCTGTCTGCGTGTCTGTCTGTCTGTGTGCGCGCACTAATGCACTGTAGTTGGAAAATCCTGCTCACAGTTAACATTAATGGCCTTTTCTGTTACAGTGGTGTTATTTTATTTAAACACTGCACTTCGGGGGCAGAAAGGATTCCGTAATCCCATTCTGTGAAACACTGTCATTCCATTTAAGAAGTTAGAATGTGTCATAGTTTTGAATGCTGAGAAAAACAGTTAGTGGAAATTACCTTTACTTTTCATTGACTACACCGTTACAGTGGACTTAAACTGTGTTAGACTAAAAGTTCACAAGTTAAAATCCCAACAATCCTCTGAAGCTGTGAGGCCAAGAGCGCAAAACTGGCCATGTTCTCTGAGTGGGAGGGGCCACACATGGCGTACTCTCGGTCCTCTGTCAATCACAGCAACATGAGCCGATGATGGGGACCTGTGAGCTCATGTATGCAGAAGAGGGCAGATACCGCGCTCCTCTGAGTGTGTGATGCAGCAGTTAGAAAAGATCAAGTAAAGTGGGACTTTGTCATAGCTAGGCCATAGATCAAGTGTCTGGTTAACGTGACTGGTTAAGTGACCATTAAAAGGGTCTGTTAAAGTGACTGGTGCAGGCATTTCCTGGTCATGTTGGGAGATGCAGGGAGTTCAGGAATCTTACAGCTCGGTGGAGAAGCTGTAACAGAGTCTGGTTGAGCTCATCAGGATGCTGCGGTATCTTCTGCCAAAAGGAAGTTGGATAAACGGTCCATTGAGCGGGTGGGAATTGTCCTCCACAATGATAGACGCCTCGCGGAAGCATTGCTCATAAAAAATGTCATGGGCGGAGGTGGGAGAGGTCCTGATGATTTTTCCGCAGTATTCACCATCCTCTACAGGGACTTGTCTTATCTGTGTTTAGAAACAGATTGTTGCTTGTACACCAGTTTTCTAGATGCTCCACTTCTTTCCTGTAAGCCAGCTCCTCACCATTGCTAATGAGGCCTACTACTGTAGTATCAGCAGCAGATTTGATGCTGCTGTTAGAGCTGTACTGTGCAGTACAGTCGTGAGTCAGCAGAGTGAAGAGGCGCGGGCTGAGCACACAGCCCTGGGGGCAGCCAGCATGCGTCATGTGTTTTGGAGAAGCGCATGTTAGCTGTCACCTTTTTGGTTCGTAGCTGTGGTGAGCTGACTGTGGGAATTGGATTGACCAAACTGGGAAGGACTGTTGATGTATTCCAGAAAACTAAAGGCCAGTTTATACTCCTGTGTCACATGTACAGCATAGGGTACCACATAGTGCACCTTAGGGCATACCCTGCGCTGTAGAAATAAGAGCATCTGCCAAATGGCACAAATGTAAATCTACTGTAACGATATTGTGTTAATACAGTATATAAAGTGTGAGGCTCTGTAGCAGCTGTAGATCATTATAAAGGCCAGTTTAATTCTGCAACTTATCCTGTGGTTTAAACAGTCTGGCGTTATTTCTGTCCCTCGTTCGTGAGTGTGCAGTGGCTTCAAGCCGCCCATACTGATGAATACAGCAAGATAGAAATGCTTTCAGTCATAATTAATTTGTAATTAATCACCCATGGTCCCCCCCCTCGCAGTAAATTAGTTTCAAAACATTTTGTCCGTGTTGATTTCTGTTTATTATTCCTACAGTGGAACGCAGAGCTCGCATTCTGCTCTTCTTCTGTGTGTAAAGGCGGCAAATTCTGTTTCATGCAACGAGAGGAGACGCACACTTTACCTTTACGCTTTACCTTGCATGAGTGTCGATGCCGTACCTCGCCTAGATTTGAAGCAGAAGTATAAATTGGCCTTAAGACTCTTAAAATGAACACTGATTCAGACTTGAAGCCTTTACTTGGGGTTGTGTACGAAGGTGAGTCAAAAGAAGAGAAAAGAGCGCATTAGTAGTTTGGGGGAGTAAAAATGGCCTATTATTCTCTACTGCAATCTTAAACCGGATGCAATTTTCTGACCCCTGTTTGCAATAAAGAGTGCTAAATGAAATAATTAGGGTTATTTGACTCCTCCTTGTGCATCCTCATTATGTAGAAATTACAGCCGTATTGAGCATAATCCCCGTTTCAGCCCAACGCAAGATAGCAAAAGTTCTTGTGTCAGTTTAACATCGAGCAGTTGCATCAACTTCATCGCATTTAACTTGAGCAAACTGTATGGCCTTTCACAGCAGCAGAAACGTACCCAGCATCTGGCATGAAGTTCAGTCTTCTGCCTGTCAAATCTTTTGGAACAATGTACTAATTATTTGTCCAAAGATTATGCTAATTTCCCCAATTACTTTTGCTTGCCTGCCTGTGTATAAAGAAAAGGCTGTGATTCATTTATGGTGTGTCTGATTTCAATGCAAATACCCTTTAATTAAATTTGACATTCTCTGTGTTAGCTTTATAGCCATTGTTTTACTTCAGATCCACTGAAGTTCAGAACCGAAATAGCACAAAAATGGGCATTTTCGAAAAACTTCATCATACTTGCTTTATTCCATTACGCTTTATATTTGGATAAATTGATGTGTTAAAATAAAACTAATAACGTGGTTAATAAACAGTGATGCATTAATTAGCTAATGTTTTAGACTGTTCTTAATTGGAATGAAATATTCTCAAACCTTGATGACTCCATAGTGTATAGCAGCAATTTAAAGAGGGTGAACATGATTAGCCATGGGCTCTGGAGGGATGGATAGTTTTACTCTTTCACCTGTCAGTCAGACTGATGCTAGTTAATTATGGGCATCTGCTGTAATACCTTGCATGAACAGCACTTTAAAAAGGTGCAGTAACTGACAGCAGGTGTCTCGGAGGAAGCGTGTCATTACACCCCGTTCCAAATTATTATGCAAATTGTATTTAAGCATCATAAAGATTAAATATTTTGTTCTTCAATTAAACTCATGGATGGTATTGTGTCTCAGGGCTCTTTGGATCACTGATATCAATCTCGGACACCTGTGATAATTAGTTTTCCAGGTGAGCCCAATTAATGGAAAAACTACTGAAGAATGACGTTC